>JACDRP010000183.1:0-107625 GCA_013841185.1 Hycleus phaleratus
TAAAATATTTCAAAAAAGCGACTCTTCTCTATCTATACCTCTTTTATTTAATTTTATTTTCGAACGAAAGGATTCTTAAGCTTTTCCACATACTAGTGTTGCTATATTCACACAATCTTCAAATGTCCTAAAGTTATTTGGGGTCGGATCACAATTTGAAATGTTGACTTTTTCACAAATTTTCTTCTTGTCGTTCCAGTAGAAAATTGTGCGCTTTGGCAATAGGCACATATCGGGATTTACAAACGTTGGATCAAGCAGGCAACCTGAAATAGACGAGAAATTCCTATATTTCAAGTTGTCAAATTGACGATGAATAAATCCTTAAATTGTGGACATTTATTGGAAAAAAATGGAGTAAAAATTAGTGCCTTTGAATTCGTCTGAATGAACTCAACAAGTGTAATAACTGGGCTTATAAAAATGTGACTAAATTTTACCAGCTTTTGTGAAATCCGCCGATTGCACTATTTCTATAGATACTGTTGATAAGAGGAACACAATTAATGCTGCTTTAATTGACATCATTTTGTTTTCTTCTCCAAAAGTCACACGAAATAAACTTTAAAGTGTGTAACAGAAGACTGCGCTGTTGTTAAACTTTCTTAACTTTTATAGAAAATGTTAACAATGCCTGTTCATAAAAATGGAATTATTCTGATTTTATTGCTTTGATAACAGATAATTAACTTTAATTTTCACTTGTATTTTGAATAGATTTATGGATTTTTGATTGTTTTGTTCACATAAAGTTTCAATCCATTGATTTGAATTTTATTGACGAATGGTAGATAATTCCCTTTAAAACTAGTTAGTCGATTGGAAAATTTCTTGGACATTTGGAAGGCGCTTTTCATTTTTTCGTACTGTGCAACAATTAATTGTAAATAGATAATATTGGCTGAATTATCGGCAAAAACAGAAAAATCTGCAAAGAAATTGAAAAAAATATGCTCCTAGATTTTCGTCGATATTACTTTGAACTGACTACCTTGATGATCTATTGATGATGATCCTTGATGAGGATCTCCTTGATGCGCATGCGTGAAATTCTATTGTCCGCGCTATTAGGCTACCATCTTCGTACTGTGCATGCGTGACAAGATTACACTCAAATCCTGCGCAAATTTGGTTATTTGAGTAATGCAGAAAGCTCACCTACATGTTTGTTTTAAATTTGTTGGATGTATTTGAAAAAAGATTGTAGATCTTCATGTATTGGTCAATGCAGATAAATAAATGAGATAAAATATAAAGCAGCCCAATATTCCAAGTGTCCCCATTTTATTTTATGAAGCTTCAATGGACGTCATTGAACCTGGTGATCCAAAATAATAATAGTGGTGAACTTTTAATATAAGCTCGATAATGTTAGAGTTAAAATTATAAGAAACTAGAAAAACTATTCTATTTATAACTATTTAATTTGATTTTTTTGTACAAAGATAATTTTAAATTCTTCCAAGACAAATAGGTGCTGCTATCATCATACAAGCTTTATACGTCCAAAACATGTTCGCAGTTGGATTGCAAACTGATGCTTCAACACTTTCACAGATTTTCTTCTTGTTGTTCCAATGGTAAATAATGCGGGGACCTATTTTGCATCTTATCAGGTGTCTATAACTCGGTCCAAGATCGCAGTCTACAATAGACGAAAACTTCCCATAAGTCTATCAAAAAATCTGTCTATCTAAAAAATGTGTTAACTCTTCTTACTGGGGTACTTTTTGCGAATTTTTAATAGCTTGTGTCCTTAAATTTCAGATATTTATTTAGAGAGAAGAAGTAAAAACTAGTGTCTTCTTATGCAGCTTAATAATGTAAATAAAGTAAATGAACTTTACCAGCTTTTCTGAATGATTGCACTTCTTCTATAAACGGGATAAGTACCACAATTAGTGCTATTTTAATGAACATCATTTTGCTTCTTCTTCAAGTGGCACTAAATGAACTTTCGAGAGTATCTCAGAAAACTGTGCAATTGTTAAACTTTCATAACTTTTATAGAAATTATTAACAATACATGTTTTTAAAAGTAGAATTACTTTGTTTTTATTGCCTTAAGAACAGAGGCTTATTAATTAATTTTAATGGTTATTTGTATTTTAAGTAAAATTATGGATTTCTGATTGTTTATTAGAATAAAAATTTAAACATTGATCCATTAAATACGCTAATGGCATAAGCGCTTTTAATTTTATACATGTTGTGTGAAATTCATTGAAAAATAAGCAATATTGGCAAAAATATAAAAAAAACATGCTTCCGGTTTTTCTTTTGTAATTCTGCACTACGTTAGAATTTCCAAAAACCCGGTAATTCACGACACGCGATTTGAAATGCTCTTTCAAATGCCGTTTAGATCGTCAAAATCCATTGGAAAATGTACGAAATTTTTTGGTTTGAAAATGCTCTCAAATTCTAGACTGGCTGACGTTCCCCCTTAAATTTCTAAGTTTCATAAAACTGAAATGCAAATAAAATAAGAAAGTAGGGTGCACTACCCCATAAATCGGGGATGTATAGAACAATGGAAATAGGAGTAGTTCAAATGGAAAAACAAGAACAAATTTGAGAAACTTCCATTAATTAGATCTTCTTATACTTTGATTGGCCATTCTGTATAATAGGAGATATAAAGAGTATAATTATGGGATATGCGGTATTTTAAAAAGATTGCGCAGCTTTAACTACTCGCCACTAGATGGTCCTATTCATGGAGAAATCATTATAAATAAGCCACATAAAATTGACTATTATCCCAGGTGTCCCCTTTTGATTTCTTGCCTACGCGATATTTAATAAACAAAAAAGCTTGTCTTCCACACAATTGTCCCATGCAAATAAGCAAATTTTTCACGTAATAGTAGATAATTATAAACTTGTAAACAGCAGGATGAAAATCGCTAACGCATTTCCCTACGATTTTCACGAATTTTCAAAATTTCAATATTTTATCGTTATCTCGGTATTTTCCATGTACTCACCTAAAAGCTTTAATACGGTGTGTTTGAGATTGTGCAAGAAAACTTTCAACAAACTCTCCCGTTTTTCATAATTTTCCGGAAAATGACTGGCCCGATTGGGAGGTTTATTGTATATTTGGAAAGCTCCTTCAATTCTCTGCCGAAAAATACTTGCGTCTAGATTTTCAGCTATAACTCAAAACTACCACAATTTTTTCGAAAACTATCAAATTTCTGTTATATTGCTTGAAATGCTCTTTCAAATTCCTTTTAGATCATTAAAATCCGTTGGAAAATAAACGAAAATTCTACGTTTCAAAATTGTATATTTTGTTGAATTTTCGCCTAAAACTTATCCATAAAAATTTGTTGTTCAATGATTCAGCCTGCTCTGTATAGTAAATTAAAAGCGCTTTCCAAATATTTAAGAATTTTCCGATAAGTCTGTTAGTTTTCCTGAAAATTGCAAAAAATAGAGTAACATAACGGACGTTTTATGCGCAATTTCAACGATAACGCAAAGTATTCTCAAGTATATGTAGACCAGGACATTTTAGAGAAAGTCAATTTTTGGAAATTTACGGGAAATTATCGGAAAATTCATTGATAACATACTTGACAGTAAGTATAGGCAACCAAAATTGCTACATTATTAACTAATATATCGTTTAATGTGTTGCCTATTCGGCTTATAATCTAGGCGCTTAAAACTGGGAAATTACAAATTAAATGGTGGTTTATCTTTTAAATCAATACTATTGTGTTGTTTTAGCCTTAGGGGTGATAATTATGAGTTATGCTGTAATTAGATAGATATAAAGTACCGCAATTCAATGTTCAAATGTGTTAGCGAGAGGAGTACATTTTCTAGACACAACATGGCTGCTTGACAGAAGGTAAGCTTCATTTAACAGAAAACAATAGATGACAACCAATAAATGACATTGGTCATCAAAAATTTTAGCGCGCCAATTTTAAAAATTTAAATTTTAAGTATTTAATGTTGCCTACCCCCACCAATATAACTGGCAGGCGCCTGCCTTCTTTCATTCTGTTTCAAGTTGGCGTCAAATTTCAGACACAAAATGGATGGCAATTGCGGTACTTTATATATATATAGTGACTTTAAGATTTCACTATAGATGATTTAGTACAATAAAAAACAGTGGAGTTTTGATTTTATCGTGATTTTAAAATTAAAAATAATAAAATAATAACAATTTTCGAGTCGTAGATTTTTGAATTGGGGCATTTCTTCTATTTTTAATTAAAATTTAAAGTAACAAGGCTTGAATTTAATGGACTATTCGGTATATTTCGAGATTCGAGTTCCAACAACTAGATGGCGCTGTCCTCTTACTGCCTTTAATTTGAATTTTAAATCTTGTAAATATTTGAAGAATTCACGATTGGGAAACTTATTAGTGCAAGTATACAAAAAATGATACTTTTATTATAAATACAAACAACCAATTTTTTCGCAACCTTTCAATTCTTCAAGTGACTTATTTAAAAATCGTAGGCCGTAAGATGTGAGCGTATAATTTTGCATATTTGAACCACATATCGATTTATGCAAAAATCTTGGAATTTTCTTATCCGCCAATGGGAAAATTGAATGAATTCTTTTATCCACAACTTGTGGGTTAGTAATTCTTGTTGGGGAAAAATTTTAAGAATTCTTCGTGGAATTGTGATAAACTTATTGTTCAATATCTAGACGTATTGATCTGAATTTTGAATTAAAAAAGAAAGTCGCATTGTTGCTTTTTATTTATTTTATTAATGGTGACGATGATTATTTATCATTAATTTCTGGCTTTCTCTTTCTCAACCATTGCTTCGATCTGGCCGTTGTTTGACCATTTAAGCAAATACGGTCGCGGTCATCCGGCCATATTGATAGACTTATAATTTCTTAAGTCTATTGTTCTTTCTTTTGAATTTCATGTTTCAATAGAAGCCTATTAGTAACAAGTATTGAGAGCTGTGTTGTGATTATTATGCATGTCGGGTTTTGTTAGTTTATAAAAGAAGAAATAAAACATTCACGGATCTCTATCATGACCATCCATACAAGGGCTATTGAAACAAATACAGAAAGCTAAAAAACGACAACAATACAGCAAATCTCCCGTTATATGTACGATCATTTAACAATCACGACAATTCTTGGGGCGCGAAATCGAAATCACCGACCACACCTTCGATTTTCCAACGATTTCGCCCTTTGAGTTTCCAATAATTGTCCAATTGATATCATGTGTATGTGCACATAATTAGTGCCACGTACATGAATTCAGATATGTACATGGAACGAATAATATTGAAGGTTTTCCCCCCACTAGCCAACATTACAATTGTACAAATACATTGGCGTTTTTCGTATTGTTTTTATCGTTGAAAATAGGACAATATGTGAAAATTGTATGATGGCGGCGGTGAACGGTGGCGGGGGAGTCTGGAGAGTTTTGTGCTCTGGCCAAGATACCTGCACGTCCGCCGAGCGGTCGATCTCTCCCAGGCCTCTGCATATTGATTAGTTTTCCTTCCAGCTCAGCCAGGTCAGCACGCAGCTCCGACAATATCCAAACAGAACGACCGAACGGATTTTTTAAATTCAATTGATTCGATACGAAATTCCAAATTGGATAATTTCGTGAGATTATCCACCATTGTTCGGGAGAAATTGGGCGTGACCGGTGTGGATTGAGAGGATTTGGCTCTGGACCAGTAGAAGAGATGCTGGAGTGTTGGTAATCAGTGCTCCGCCTATATGGAGCTCGTCCAATGGCCGTAGCCAACAATAGAAAACGTACAGTTCGGCTAAAATTTATAGGCTTTTCGAAAATAATTTAATTAATAACAACAATAATTAGAGAGTGAAAGGCGCTTCTTTATTATAAATATTTATTTAATCACTCAAAATTAGATTAAAAGATTATTGTGTAATTAAATTTCGACATTTGTATTTGATCAAAACTTTCGAAAGCTCTACGAACGACAACAATACAGCAAATTTCCCCGATATTATCGACTAAAATCAATACGTTCCTTTTATATTCGGTTTTCTCGGTAGATTCAAATGGAATTAATTGGTATTTTAAATAATAAAAAAGTGTCAACAATCTTCTTTTAGATGATCGAAAATAAAATTTGCATAATCGCAAATGCTGACCATAATCAGTCTAACAACTAAGCAATAAATTATAAATTGTCTAATCGTTCATTTTTATTTATATTTCTGCCTTTTCGGCAATATTCCCCGATTCGATTTGCAATAATCGACAGCATCCGGTAATGCGAGCAATAGATCCTCAGAATCAGCCGCAACTTATGTAATTCTACCATAAATAATTCAATTTTTTTCTATTCGCTTGATTTATGCAAGTCTCGGCGGTTTTTGTAATAAATACCAACACACAAATACGTCTTTATGTGTTTTTTTCTGTACGTATAAGTGAATATTTTTCGCTCATTTTGTCGATCTGTGGTCATATCCAGCCGAAATAACACAAATCGAACTGTGTCAAGGTTCCTCGAATTCTTTTCGATAATTGCCCGCAATGTATGGAAAATTATCAATTTTTGTTACTGTGGAAAATATACACGGATTTCATTAATTATTTTGTTGGAATTTGCACGAAATTCAATTCAATAACCGTGTTTAGCAATCGCCGCGACCATAACCTGGTGTTATCAGCAAATTATTATCGTAGCTGGGAATTTTTCTATTTGCAAATTGTTGGATTTTCAGTCGAATCGAATAAAATAGAAATTGGGCGGTTGGAAATTTTAAAATTTAACAAATTTGTAGAATTGTTTTGTTTTCTTCAGTAATTTTAAGTAGAGATGCTACAGGAGTGCTATAACAGAAACAGATTTTTTTTAACATTTTAACGGAAATAAAACAGAAACGAACCAATAGTTATTCAATACAAAAACACTTGGACTAAAATTGTTAAGTTTTCATCAATTTTTCGCAAAGTTAACAACTTTACTGGCAAATTTCTGAAATAATTAAAAAACGCTTGAAATTTGCTATATACTACGAGAAAATCATTAAAAAATCGATAATATTGGCAGTTATAGGGGATTTTTTTTGAAAATAAACAGTTTTCCCAAAGATAGCTCAAATGACTCAGATGACTCAAAGTTCAAATAGAATTTTTCAAAACATAAACACCCATAGATACCCCTAAGAATACTCTTTCTAACATAATCAATACATTACAATATATCATCAAATAAAGCAGAAATCGATTTTTAAAACTGGTAATTCTTAGGCACCAAATTGACGAAAAAGACGCAAAGTCCCCCAGTTTCTATCAATTTTCCGGAAAATCAAAGAACCAATTAGAGGATTTTTTCGAAATCTGGAAAGCTCTTTCAATTTGCTATATTTTGTGAGAAAATAATTGAAAAATTGATAATATCTGCCAAGTTATAGCGGAAAATTTGATTTCTTTTTGAAAAACATGCTCCAAGATTGTTTGCTATAACTCACAGTTTAACTGGAATTTTTCAAAACACAATACGCCTTTGATTACTCCTTAAAATGCTGTTTCTAATGATGTTTGAATCATTACAATATACCATCAAACACACGACATATCGATTATAGAAAAAGACATACTTTAGATCTTCAAATTGCAATAAATTCGCATTTCTCTCATTTTAATTTCCGTTATATATCCGCTTGAAAGAACTAAACTCCTAAATCTTGCGGAAATTCCGCAGTTAGCGAAGCAGAAACGGATATCCTTAACGTCTCTAATTTTAACCAAATCACCAGAGTAGGAAGTTGTAAGATTTAGGAGTTTCTTTGTATTTTGGCGATAATTTCCCTGACTTCAACGAACCTGATTTCGCACGAAAAATTACAGAAAGCTTAAGAATTTCGAGTTCCTCCTTTTCGACTTTATATCGGGACTTCTTGGGGATTTGGAATGCGCTTCAATTTGCTCCGATTGTGCGAAAATTGCAGCAAAATAAACGAAGTTGTCAAAATCATGTCGCAAACTATAAAAAGCTGTAAGAAAATACCGTAAAAAGGTCTTCCCAGATTTTTTCGGTAACTCAAGATTGTGTGCGAATTTTTTAAAATGCAAAATCTCATTAGATGAGCCATAAAATTCTCTTTCTAATCCCATTTTAATCACTTAATTTCGTTGGAAAATCAATTAGAAATTATTAAATAAACATTAGTATTTTTCGAGGAAGATCCTCGAGTCTCTTGAGAAATAGCTTCTATTTCGTCCATTTATTGATTTCAATCATTCGACTTTTTATCGAAAGATTTCTTGGAGATTTGAAAAGCGCTTCAATTATGCGAAAATCGCAACAAAATAAATGAAATTGTCAAAATTATGCGGGAAAATATAAAAATATGTAAGAAAATACGATAAAAACGTCTTCCTAGATTTCTTTTTGTAACTCAAGAGGGTATGCGATTGTTTTTTAATACAAAATCTCATTAGATGGGCCTTAAAATTCTCTTTCTAGTCCCGTTCTAATTACTTAATTTTGTTGAAACATCAATTAGAAATTATTAAATAAACATTAGTATCTTTCGAGGAAGGTCCTCGAGTGTCTCTTAAAACAACTCTATTTCGTTGAGCTATATTTTATTGATTTTAACAATTTAAGGTCAAATTTAATGACCAGGAAGCCGGGCGCAATTTTCTTATACAAATCTCTATTATTACCTGTTTCGTTAAGAATTTTTGGAGTTTTCCAGTTTGAAAAATCCGACTTAATTAAGAAAATTTCCGAGTTGAAAAATCCGGAAATTCTCGGATAGATTCGCTCTTTGAACGGATTAAAATGTCCACAGTTCTATTGTTAACAGATCATGAAGAAATAGAGAATGTATTATTGTCGTTTTCCCAATAGGTATGTCGATATAAAAGCCAGCAGCATTCTATACAATACCCACACAATCCTGAACTGAAAATGTTATTTGTGTCCTGCAATCATCGGAGGTCTTCAAACCCATCTACTCAATTTGTATTCATTGTTGATTATAGCTTCTGCTCTTTTATTTTGTGATGAAGCTACCAGTTGCATACAGAATTGAGATTTCCCAATTTCATCATTGTATTGTTGTTGTTGTTCAAAACAACACATCAAAGACACAAGAAATTATGCAAAATTGCAACACGTTGAGATTATGTAGGATGCTGGCTTTTCGCACCATTGGACCAAACCGATTTTCTATTAAAACTAGATTTTGTGGTAGATGTTGATCATCACTTTTACGGTTCAATAAATATCGGATATTTGTCGAAATTGCTTAGGTTCTCCGCAAATTCCATCGACCACCACAATCTCGACCATTATTGCTGCAATAATCGACATTTGGGGCTCGATTCGTGTTCTAGTTGTACAAATCTTCTCTATTATCATCGCTGGTTCTATTGATGATACGTTTTATAAAAAATAATTTAAAACTAGTTAGTTATTAGGTTTATTACCGTCCACTGGGCAAATATCTGTAATGATAATATAAAAAATAACATCATATGGCACGTGTCCAACCGCCTATTTTCATCCTAAATATACGATGACAAAGATAATAATAGAAAACATAATCATCCAGCTGGATTGGAGACGATGCCGTGACGATCGTTAATCTAATAGAAAGAAATACTAGTTGTGAATTGTTAGGGAAAAAAACGGAAAAAACGTGGAGAAATGCGGAAGTCGACACCTGTCATTACTAGTCCTCAATCACTATATGTAGCAATACCATATACTACTTATGTCTTACTTTATAATCTAATGTTAATGAAAGAGAGAGATAGATAGCCGTATCCATTTGCAATCGTTGGATAATTCAGATAAATAGTTGTTGGATTTTACGAAATTTTCGTATCTATGCAATTGATTATAGAGGAAATTGTCGGCGAGATGGCTGGCAACACCCAAAGTAAACGGCCTTCGACTAATCTCTTTTTTATGGATTTCGCAAAGAAATTCTAAATAGAAAGCCAACTAATCTATATGTGATGTCTATTTGACAACATTTCCTGTATATTCGTTAACATTGGAACGTCTCAATTTGCCTATAAATGGTCCCCTGTCGCTACCGGAACCGTTACAATTAGACAAAAAAATATAAATAAATTAGCATTCGATTGAAATTAACTGAAAACGATCGAACAACACGAAATTTCAAGAAACCCCAATATACCGTCATCTCAACCAACTACATTTCCTGGCTATTAGAGGGGTCGGATAATTTAAAGAGCCGCTCGATTGTCTTTCCTTTGTCTTCTCTTACAGTCACCCTTTCATTTGGGTTGTTCCTACATATGTCTGCTACAAGAATGAAAGTGTTGGCCAGGTGAGATGGGTGCGGGAATGTTAAAGAAGATACTCCGGGACACACCTGAGCTGTCTTGGCCGTTAGACTCATTTCCTTACATATGACTTCCGATCCGCGTCACTTACTAAAGCCGCGTTAAAAGTCTTCTCTTTGATGAAAAAACTAAGATTTTCAGTTATAATAAACGAGATTATTATTATTGATAAACAGTAGGAAAAACAGCTGTCTAGATTTTTGTCGGTAATTGAGTCAGGGCCGGTGCAATGCGGTTCCGGTTGAATCAATCCTCCACAATAACCGTCAACATCCCGATCGCCCTATTCTATTTCCCGTTGAAATACAGCAAGGTGGACGCGATAAATAATTTCTGGCTTAATCGAATTTTTCGTATTAATCCATTCTAAGCTGGGACAGTGATTTAATCCCGGTCTCGTGCACTGCGCTGACCTTTCCGGATCCTCTCAAGCCTAGTTTAGTAAGAGGATGAGCCAGGATGTAGGTAATAGGATGTTAGGTCCACATCAACCGGGTTTCACTCGACTTTTACGGTTTCTCTGGTGCTTGCTTGCATGCCATACATTTATTTCCAACTTGGTTATTCGATATTTGTTACAAAAACAATATTGTCGTCGATAAGAGACGATTTTCTTTCCTGTTTCATTTAATTTTATTTTAATATTTCATTGTGCTCCTCTGATGTGGACAGTTATTACTGGTATTGCCCCCTGTTTCCTGAATCTATCTAATTGATAAACATTACACGATGATAAAGAGTTTTATAAATGGATAGAAGAGGCAGGACACTAACGGTATATGTGTTTCTCTATTATTATTTAGTGTCTTTCAAAACAATCATTGCACACTGATTTCTTTTATTTTAACCGATAACGTTATGTAAAATGGGAGGAGGTGGATGGATACGACCAGCAATTTGCGTAACACACGTTTCGATTGCTATTTGGCAATAGATTCATTGTAATCAACAAATACTAATCATTTGAGAATAGGAAAAACAATTACCGTTTTCTCTATTACTTTTTTCCTAAAAAAAATAAACGGATGATCGACTAATAGAAACATAGAATTCTCGTTAGTGTTGCCTAATTTATAAATTTACAGATAAATTACAACGATCAAATGCCGCTATTACTGCACAGAAATCATAAATCTCTCTTCTATTCGTTTACTGTTAGATTTTCAATTCAGGACCGATTTGGGAGGGCATTTTAAGTGGAGCAACAAAAACTCGACTCCAAAAATCTTAAAAGTCCAACAATTTTCGCCAAATGACCCAAATTTTAGATAAAACTTGTTCAAATCTGCAAGCATATTGAAGATTAATTGATTAAAAACTGCTTCTAATAGTAAAACTCACTCAAATTAGAAAATTTCCTTCAAAAAACGGATAAATTCCAAAATTTTGCGTTCAAATTTGACTGAAAGTGTCTAAATTTTCTATTATAACAATTACATGGTAAAATTAGTTTAAAAAAATGGCGAAAATCTCCCAAAATCTGGACCAAAAACCTAAAATTATCCCCGAATTTCGCCCTAAAAGCAACTTTAATTGTTTATAATTATTGTTTTGGATTGTTGAATAGTAAAATTCGATAGAAATTGGTAATTTAGCTTAAGAATACGCAGAATTTTTGCCTCAAGCTCCGGCCTGGTCTAGACATCAACATTTTATCGGTAACACTTTTAGGGGCACAGAGAGAGCTGAACGAATAGCCCAAATAGGCTTTCGTAGATGTTTATTTCGATTTAGAATTCAACGAAACTGAACCTGGAAGAAGCCGCAATCTTCCCTTTAATCGAATCCGTAACCACTAATGAGTTTTTTATCTTTTTATTTCCAAGGGCGCATCAATGGGGTCTTTGTTGAGATTTCTAGTGGCACGATTAATTTGAACAAATAGTCAAAAATTTAGTTGGAGTCGATAGAAATCGATTTTTTGTATTGGATCTGTGAAGAAGCCACAATATTCACCATAATTTTCAATTTCCAAGGGTGGATTAATTGGGATTTTAGTTGGAACAATTCAATTGTAACAAATAATCTAGAAATCCACTTAAAATTGATAGAATTGTTGATTTTTTGTACCGGATCTGCGAAGCAGCCACAATTTTTGCTTTAATCGAGTCCATACGGATTACGATTTTTTAAATTTCCAACAAGGGTTCTGTCGACGAATTCAATTAGGATTTTTGAAATTGTTCTAGTCCAAATTTTGAGAATTAGTGGCCCTCAAGCAATCACCTTACGCATGATTAATTTTAACAAAGAGTCAGATGTTTGATTTCAAAAGCTTATTGTTATTCAAAAATTGTTCATTTAGGAGTAAATCTCTTGAATTTCACCGGCAGATTGGCCCTTTTTGGTGATTAAACAACAATCGATCTTCCAAAACGTAAATGCCATCAATGGACTTTAAGTTGTAAATTCTCTTCAACGCACAAGCTGTCATGAATTGAGAAGAAAATTTCTTCGAAAATACGCGAATTCAATTTGAAAGAAAGTTGTAAATTGTCTTCTAGAACATGAAAAATTGAGGGTTCGCCCAGAAGAGGGGTGATGATCAGGAAATATTCTAACTGAATATTTACGACAAAAATTGAAAACAATAGCGCATAAATAATGGCTCTAATTATGCCTTATACGGCTATCAGTTAGAAAAACGAATGATAAAATTAAGGTCAATGTAGACGTAAATATGCTAATCGAAGAGAATTGCTGTACCTCCAGTTTTGTGTTTTTTCCAACTCAATTTCCTCTAGCAAAAAATACAACAACATCTCCGAATTGGCTGTTTCTGTCGTTAATGAGTTATTCGTGTATTTTTCAACAACGATAGGCATTCAACAGTGAAGAATAGCGGTTAGTTGGAGGACAAATGTACGTTTTTAGTGAGATATGTTGTGGGTAACAGCCGGAAGTCGAATGGCCGCTGAGGGCGGAAGCCGGCGAGTGGATGGTCATGTAACTTTGTTACACACAGGTATAACTATACTGGCAAAGATGTATTCATGGTATCTCCTCTGGTTAATTGCACTCAGATACATTTCCACGGGTTGTTGTTGTACTGTCTTGATGTTACTGACGATCAACAACCACTCCCCCATTGTTAGGCGATATGCGTCGCTGACATTCGAGCTAATAGCATTTTATACGTTCACTTAGAAGAAATAGAAGACAATGAGTTATCAACGAAATTCTTAATGAATTATTAACAAATTAAAGCACGTACGAGTTTTTCGAAAATCGAGACTTCTTATCAATTGGCGGAATTTCCAGTAGGTTTTCGGATCGGTTTCCCAAACTGTCGATTTGTATTTATAGAATTGCAACCGCAGAATCTCATTATGATAAAAGATGATTTATACATAAAGGTGTGTGATTCATTTGAAATTATTGATGATTCAGAGTCTGTATCACGCCATTCTCTATCCGAAGATTATCCATTTTAAAAACATGACATCAAATTTCGTGTACGTACCATAAAATAACAATAATAACAATCATTACTTTGTTATTTAGTTGGGAAAAACATCGGATTAGAATCGATCTAGTCTACCTGTCCTTATCGAGTAGACACGTAATGGGGAGTAGAAATGAGCCAACAAATCACCCCCTTTTACCATTCGAAATCACCCACAAACTTTCCCATCAAAAATTCAAATAACTATTTCTGATAATAGTCAACGGCCCTTTTAACGGTTAACTATTTATTATCATAACACCTAGAAACCTGTTTTGTTATCCATTTCCGTGCAATTTTTATTATATTAATGCCAGTCATGTCTCTGTACGAACAGCAATAAATTATAGAAGCTGAAATTTATAATAGCAGGATAGGAGAGTGCATCTGTCCGGTGTATAGAACCGTGTGACCATAAGATAACCCTTCCGCTTCAACTCACCCTTGGTCCAGCTCATTAAAATCTTTGTCGTTTACAATACGGACGATTAAGAAGGAAGTTTGGCTTTGTGTTGGAAGAAATAATTTTTTTCTCGTTTTGAATCCTTAAACAAACAGTCCAGGGACATTAGCAAAGAGGAAAATAAATGGTTTCATTTATCTTTCAGGTAGTGTATTTTCTGTCTGTTTTAACGATAATAGACGGCAATTATTGTATTTATCTTTCTAATGGGGCATAGTGGCAGTTATGGAAATTTTACTAGCGTGCTTTTTTAAAAAGAAAACACGAATAATTCCAATTTTTAAATGTTGCTCTCGTTTATTTTCAAGGCGTGTGCGTATTTGTTAGTCCCACGAGTCTATATTTTAATAAACTGATCAACAATCCCCAAATTAAATGTAACACGAGATAGATGAAGGGGCACGCCAACCGGAGGCTGTGGCATTTACGTTGACATTTCGTCGGCTCCCCTATTGTAGTGATGTTGATTAAATTGCAGGGGCCACCACCCTCAATTTCAATCTTCTACAAGTTTTATAATCTTAGAAATTTTATTAGCCGATTAATTCGATTAACAATTATTTGTCTCCAATGGCATTTTCGATTCTGTACGCGGATGTGACTGTGTGAATGCACTCATATTGAATTGGTAAGCAGAAATCGAAGAAGACTTTTATGAAGAATTGCGTACGTTGTAGTTGTTGTTGCAACATCCGATCGGCAACAACAATAACGACAACTACGACAATATTAAAACAAATAATTTATTTGTTGATGAACGAATTTCGTTCGGCAAATTTTTCTGTTGTTGAAATTCTAACGCTTGTTCAGCGATTAATTAAATTAATCAACATATGTCAGAATTTAGAACAATCATTCAATCAGCAGATTACGATCGATAACGGAAACGCAATTTGTAGATTTCGATGTGTCAGGATCGTAAAGCCACAAAAATTATTGAAATCTAATCCGTCGAGAAAATTAGCCCTCGTCTTCCAGTACTTTAAGATTTTTATATGAGAATTTTTACCCGATATTGAGACGTTTTCAGTTACTTAATATTAATGGAAATTTTTGAAAAATTTGGCACTTTTAGTCCAAAATTGCTGAATGTTGAAAGCATTCCATTACTGTATGTAGTTACAATCAAAATTTAAAGAAATAGCACTTTTCAAAAAGTTTTTGAAAAATTACAATTTCAAGATTTTGATGAGAATTTGGTTTTATTTTTTGAAATTTCGCACCACTCTAGATTATTAAAATTTCAAAAAAAATAGCCCTTTTGGCAGAGAATTTTATTACTCCATTCTAATACCAAATTTTGAAACAATTTGGTATTTTTAGTGGACAATTTCAAGATTTCCGAAATAAACTTTGCCCTTTTTTAGTTCAGTAATTCAAACTCCAAAGGATAAAAGTTTGATTAGAAAGCTGAAGAGTCCAGTAATTTTTTGATTTCGATGTGTCGGATTGAAAAGCCACAAAAATTATTCAAATCAAATCCATCAAGAAAATCTGAAAATTAGCGCCCGTCTTCCAGAATTTTAAGATTTTTATTTGAGAAATTTTTAAGACGTTTTGATTTACTTAGTTCTAATGGAATTTTTTGGAAAATTTAGCACATTTAGCCCAAAATTGGAAAATTTCAGTGAGACATTTTGCTTAATTTTGGAAACATTCCATTACTGTATGTAGTTACAATCAAAATTTAAAGAAATAGCACTCTTCAAAAAGTTTTTGAAAAATTACAATTTCAAGATTTTGATGAGAATTTTGCTTTATTTTTCGAAAAATCGCACCACTCTAGACTATTAAAATTTCAAAAAAAATAGCACTTTTGCCAGAGAATTTTATTACTCCATTCTAGTACCAAATTTTGACACAATTTGGCACCTTAAGTGCACAATTTCAAGATTTCCGAGATAAACATTGCCCTCTTTCTAATTCTAGTCAGATTAATTTCATCGAAAGTTTCACTGTTTTTGCAGGGAAATTAATTTAAATTTAATTAATTAACTCAATCTCAAAAACTCAAAAATACAGTTTGATTAGAAAGCTGAAGAGTTCGGAAATTTATTGATTTCGATGTGTCAGATTGAAAAGCCACAAAAATTATTGAAAGCCTAAGGCAAATTTTTCTTACACACCACCGAGACAATTTGAAAAAATAGCTCTCGTCTTCCAGAATTTGAAGGCTTATATCGAGACGTTTTGATTTCCTTGATACTAAAGGGAATTTTTGAAAAATTTAGCACTTTTAGTCCAAAATTGGAAAATTTCAGTGCAAAATTTTGCTTAATTCTGAAAGCTTTCCATTGCTTTATGTAGTTTTAATCAAAATTTAAGAAAGATGGCACTTTTCAAGAAAATTTCAAAAATTACAGTTAGCTGAAAATTTCAAAATTTTAATGAGAAATTTGCTTCACCTTTCGAAATATTTCAGCGCTCTAGATGATTACAATCAAAATTTCTAATTCTAATACAAAATTTTGAAAAAATCTAGTACTTTTAGTGAACATTTTCAAGACTTATGAGATAAACTTTGCCCTATTTCTATTAGTTAAGTTCATTTCATCGAAAATTCGAATATTTAAGCTGCGAAATTAAATTAAAATAGCTCATTTTTTATTGAATCAATTTTCCAAAAAACCGAAAGTGCCTGCAATTTTGGCCAGTGATTCAAACTCGAAAGAATAAAGTTTGATTAGAAAGCTTGAAAGTTTAGCAATTTATAGATTTCAATGGGTCAAGATTGAAAATCACCAAAAATAATTCAAACCAAATTTAAGGCAAACTCTTTTACACACCACCGAGAAAATTCGAAAAAACTGTCCTCGTTTTCCAGAATTTTAAGATTTTTATACGAGAAATTCTGCCTTACATCGAGACGTTTTAATTTGCTTGATTCTAGTACAAAAAACTGAAAAATTTAGCACCTTTAGTCCAAAATTCGGCGATTTTAGTGAACAGTTTTGTTTTATTTTGAAAATCCTCTAGCAATCTAGCTGCCCATTTTCAAATTTTGAAAAAATAACAGTTTTGTTAAATTTAGAAAATATGTCACTATAAGGTTCTATTATTTTATTCCAATGCAAAATTTTAGAACAATTTGGTACTTCCAGTGGACAATTTCAAGATTTCTGTCGTATTTCTATTAATTAACTCTTCCCATTAAAATTTTGAATATTTTGTAAAGAAATTAAATCAAAATAATTCATTTTTTATTAATCTAGTGCAGCAAATTTGTCAAAAAGGACATAATTTAGCCGAATTTTGTTCTTTTGAATTTGATTTGAAAACTGAAGATGTCAGCTTAAAAATTCCAATGCAAAATATTTTTTGGCAAAATTTTAATTATGATAGAATGTAACAAATTAAAAGAGTTTTAATAGCCACTCACGTATAAAAATTCGTTGGAAATCAGTGGATTGTACATTTTTTGAGCCCAGATTACCCCAAAAATTTGTAAATTGACCCATTTTGCGCAGCTTAATTGTGGCATAAAATGTTCTCCTGCTGCTCTTAGGCTCTTCGGCCAGAATAGCCCAATTTCAACCACTCTTTTGAGAGCAAATTTCCGTAATCCGAAATTATGAAATCCAACAACAGAAAGCGTAAGAGAACATCAGAACGTGCCTCTGATGCGGTACTAATTGTATCACAAATTTCATTGTGGATCTTCCTCATTTCTAATACGTTCTTCCTTTATTTATTTATTCATTTTTTACGATTTTTATTTTCGACAATCGCCGACTTAATTGGTGAAAAGTTGTAAAAATCCATAACGAAACACAACAAAAAGCAACTTTTAATTCCATTTATTATAATCGGTTCGTTTAATCTCAACGAAAATAAGAGAAAAACGTGTGTGTGAAACTTTCATGAGATAGATAGAAATAGAGACAGACTGGAGGATTTATACACATTGTTCACATCCAATTTTTATTGTTTCTCTTGTGTTGTTGTTTTTATTGTTGTAGTTGGAGATGTCCACGGTCTGTTGGTCATTCTTACCAAGATCGCGTCTCACCATCCTCCTCGTTTTTTCTAAACGGATGTACACTTGGCACGCACTTCTGTTCTGTACCAACAAACCTCCAGCACCGTACTCGGAATATTAATCTAGCGATTCAATCGAGGCAACAATTTTCGTATTTGAACACAATTTTATAATCGTCCGAAACCGGTTCTGTTCGCGTCGACGAGATGAATAGACGAGATACATTTAATTGCTTATCTTTCTCAATTAAATACGTATAGTGTGGTAATTAGGCGATTTACTGGACTATGTCGAATCTTGAAATCCATCCGTTCTCTCATAATTTCATCTCGTCTGACAGGAAACTGAATCGACCGCTTTGTCCGCATGTGAGAACAGGAAACCCACCTAGATTTTGTTTTCACATAACATCCAAATCGTCGGACACGGTGGAGAAAAATGAAAAAACCGGCGGCTGTTGGATCGAATCGATCGGGCAGATGGTTTCAGTTGTAATCAGCTGATTTAAAAGGCACGTGCCTGTATCGATACATCCAATTCTCTCTCATCATTATTAACAACCACATCATCATCATCAACATCCTTCTCTCCAACGTTATAAAACAGAGACTTGACCGTTTGCGTGAGAGATACTTTGAAAGTCTGTCTGACAGCTGGTTAGTAGACAGAGTCAGCAGCCGGCCCTACGATCTGTCCACAAATACACACACAATATAATCACCTATAATGTAATATCTACCATGTTAAAATAATAATAAAAACAATAATAATGATGGTGATGAACAACCGCGAGACTGCGGCACGTGCCATCAAGATGCATTGTTGCATTGTATGCTAAACTACGAATAATTGTTGCGTTTTTGCTCGGTTTATTTTAAGAAAAATTGATGTCCATACCGAGACTTGTTGATGGATCGATTGACATTGAAAATATCGACAATTCAGCGATTCCAACTAATAAACGATTGAGAAGAGTAGAAAGCTGTTAGTCATCTTGCAAGCGCATATAACGAACAAGACAATAGGACAGGAAAACAAGAGTCAAAACGACTGAAAATTGCTGTAATGAACATTTCAACTCGACAATTCATCCAACCAATTGTACGTGTAATAATAATAATAATAATAATAATAATGATGATGGTAAAAACGACCCAAATCTAGGATAAAGCACTTGTCGTCTTCACGGCCAATCTGTTACTACAACAATAAATTTCGACAATAACCAGTTGTAGCACGACAACCATCATATTAACCTAGAACAAGTCGAATTCACGCAATTTTCCGATGATTCATCAACATTTAAATCTCGCCTCTCAATTAATAAAAGAAATTAAATTGGACGATTGCAGAATTGCAGTTTGATCGATTTATTAACGAAATTGTCCGGGGCAATTGCACAATTTAATTGCTGCAATTATAAAAATTCGAATTGCATCAGATTCGTTCTCGTTTTTGCGATATGTCAGTGCGGAATTGTCGGTTTGATGGCCAACAATAGGGTTTTATGGCGCCGTAGATCTCTCGAAATTCCACATTTTTTCGGTTATTATTCCATTCAAGTCTACAGCATCCGATTGTGTTATACCAGCTGATTTTATCTCTACCACAGACTACTAATCTGGTATTCCATAAGTTAGACATCTACAGAGCAACACCTTATCAATATTTATATTCAAAGGAGAAATGGACAGAATTAGATGGAATTTATGTGCTTGGTTCAATGGAATAATCCGAAAGCAAACAACGAATTTTGTATGGTCATACAAGGGACAAAGACTCTT
This sequence comes from Hycleus phaleratus, assembly GCA_013841185.1. Taxonomy (NCBI): domain Eukaryota; kingdom Metazoa; phylum Arthropoda; class Insecta; order Coleoptera; family Meloidae; genus Hycleus; species Hycleus phaleratus. The sequence continues at coordinate 20,005 of JACDRP010000183.1, forward strand.
GAAACCATTTAATCTCACAACGGAAGTCAGTCTTATTTCCTGTATGACTTTAACGCCTATTTGGAGAGAAAAAAGAACCGGTTACAGGTAGTGCCTGTTTTTCCCTCTGTTGACATGGATATTAGATATGTGCAATATAAAAGAAAAACGAGCCGCACATTAACCCCCCAATTTTAAATTGCACCCAGAAATGACCAAGGGCCGGATTGTAGCGAAACCAGTCGGAAGACTCGTGCGCTTATAAAAAAAAAAACCATCAATTCATCAAGACTTCAACGGACTTTTAAACGGGCAAAAAATCGCCGTTCTGCTTGATTTAAATTAACGTTAAAATTGATCGCAATCAATTAGCCGAGCGATTTTCGCTTATCAAACCGATCTAATTGTTGTTTGTTTGTTGTTTTCAGTTTGGCGTGATTGTGTCGCCTGATGCGGGCGTCGCGGCGCTCTGTCCTCCTAAAGTTGGGTGTTGGCTGCGACGCGTTCAGTGTCCGCACATTCGTGCATAATTGATGCGGTCGGTGCAGAGAAAAGACACACACACACGTATAGTGGGCGAGCTTACCATTGCCCCCGGGGCGGCAGGTGGCACAGTTGTTATGGTAACGGGAACGATGCTTTCAGCTCCGGAATATCGACCTGCAAACTGTGGGCGTCCCCGCCCCAAAGACGTCCTCTCCCGGCGATCTAACAACACAACCCTTACAAGTGACAGAATTGTTGGCGATATTATTGCACTATTCGGCCGAATTTGCGTCGTATTGATGAAAACTGGAACATGGATCGATATTTCTCTCACAAATCATGCAATGTTAGATTGTTTCCCCTCTTGTCAAATGTTTACCTGAGATGACTCAGTCGACCGACTATCCAAAGGGGCGAAAGGGGTGATTTGTTTGATAAAATAAACGACTATATGGATCGGATAGAGATAGCTAATGTTGCAGAGAATTAGTGTTGGAACCAATGAGATTGCGTCTGCGAAGACGCCGTAATCGTTGCCAAGATACCGACGCTGATACAGACACACAAAAGCAATGACGCCATCGGGGATTTGGCGTCAACCTTCCCAATTCCAGGAACTGCCCAACGAAAAAATCATTACTGGTTATCTTTTAGCAAATACCATACAAGTATACAATTTTATAATCGATACAAGGAGACTCGCATTATCTGGCTCATTACACTAAAAACTCGCCCCCTAAACCGGCAATCCAACCATTTTCAACTAGATAATTATTATTCTCTGTCATTTTTTTTTCGAAACGATAGGGGAAAACCTGAGATCATTAATAACGGTTACTGTACGGTCACGTGTGGTGGCGCAGTTGGCACCCCTGTACCTGGACACAGTGGACACTTTACCTAATTAACAACTAGACACAAATACATTAAATAGGAAAAAGTCTGATGTCCTCCCTGCAATTGTGTAATTTGGGGGGAATTCACAATGGAATGGAAGAAATGGAGGTGAAATGAAAGTAGTCACGCTCGTCCGCAACATTTTTCTCCATTATCAACGGCAAATAAAAGGGAAAAATAATGTTCAATAACAACAACCTTTTATAATCTGATCTCGAGTTATCTGATGACAGAATCCTGATGGGTAATTAGCATTTTAGAATTTATACGAGTGAATTAATTTCAACTTAACTATAATCTGATGAAAGGGAAAAATGGGCTGTTGCAGTAAAATCAACGGGTATAATTCATTTTGTCTTCGATTCTTAGTCCGTTCTTTAGTTATAACGGAATAGTTTTGTGGAATTCTGGTTTAAATTACAGGTTGATTTGCGTTAATTTCCATTCAATAAATTCCAATCGTTGATTTGTTTACTTTCCAGTTTTTCTCATTGTCTTTCATATTTAATTAGTTTACGACTTATTTTCTACGAAATATCACCTATAGGCGTATTTCTCTATTATTCCGATCTTGGTGAATAGGAAATTAATTGTAATTAGATTGGTTTCAAATGAAAGCTGACGTGTACAATTATCAACGTCATTTTCACCTATTGAATGTGTTATCAGTCCGGGTTTCAAGGTTGAAAAAAAATGCATTTATTTGTATTTGTCTATGTACCTAGCGTATCTACAGTTGGATATTAATTTTTCTCGAATAGTATCATCTCGACAATATTCTTATCATCGAAAAAATTCCAAATTTCCTGTTAAACGTTTATCGCAGGATTTTCGGTAACGTAAGCATCGGTGCTATTGCAGATAATTCTCGTTTTTATTATTATTTTTTGTAACAGATATGAATATCAGGTGTTATACAGGGATTCTTGACGGCGTTCACCTACAGGTCATTATCTTGAAGAGGACATCCTGTAGTTTAGTTACAATCATTAGGCGATATGGGCCCGCATGTACGTCCGACTCTATGGTTGTTTTATTTTTATAACCCAGCTTTTTGCTTTATAGCCGTATTTGCTATCAGCACCTGCGAGGCACGGTATACACCCATCAGGAGCCGGGTATGTAATTATACAAACATTAAAACTGTATTTATATGAATTAACGCTAGACTAAGAGAAAATTCGCTTGGCAATTCGATTTTAAAGTCGTCTACAAATCGAACGACATTTGGATGTTGAATTGTAGCCACCAGCTGATATAAAAAGATGCATCCCCGATTGACGCGCGACCGGCAGATGTTGCACATAAAGAAGACAGAAGGCACGCGCCTTTTTCCGCCATCCGACAATTACACTTTAACACTTTCAAGATGACCGTTGGACGGGTTCCTTTGAATTCCAAACGAACGCGCCCAAAACCGGCGCATTGCCAACTGGAACGCTACAAGGAATCGCTCCGGTTGCCGGGGAAATTGGGGAATTTGCCGCCAATTCCGGCCAATTTTTGTGGAACAGACTGTATAGAGGATAACACCCTCATGATACACTTGAATAAAAAGTACGTTGATAGAGTTCGAATGATGGTTTTCTTGGCACGTGCCCTAACGACTTTTACTTTATTATGTTGGATAGGGGTGGATTTCGATTAGGCCAAAACCATAATCTTGCACGAATAGAGATAAATAAAAGCTTGGTCGCAATAAACTAGCAAAATATTCCAATTATCTCGTCGATAAGTTGTTTTATTGTAAAAAATATAAAGACAGTTAAAACGATAGGACGACATATTTTCTCGAATAATTAGTTCTGATAAAGGCGGTGTTGTATGCGTTGTTTTTCCTCATAATTTTTGTAATTATCTGGAAAATATGCAAAATTATGAAAGGAGAACTCTTCAAATTGATAACGGCACATACGTTTATAACTGATAAGGAAATGACATGTTTCGAATATAAAGAATGTTTTTTTGTTGTAGTCGAGAGAGAATACGTACGTGTTTAGTGAATAAAACGAAAATGCCGGATGATAGCGGAAATTCACAAAAATCCAGGCGATTTTCTTCTAATCAATCGATTTGCGTTTTATTTTGTTGTGATTGAATATTCATTTGGAATAAATTAAAAATTTTCAAGAGAGAACGCTGTTGTGGCTGTTGTTGTCCTGGTCGAAAAGGATCAATAATTTTTCGTTTGAATGGATTATTCGTTTTTGTCAACTCTGCTCTATTGTTTTCTTTTTTCCTGTACATCCGTTGACATCTATAGTTCAATTATAAATGTTAATCAAGACCTGAAATGTTTTCAATCGCCGGCTGATCTTTAATCTTTTGACCCAAGATTTGATCTTTTCGTTTTCTTGTCATAAACGTAAAAAAAATTAAAAAAACATTGGAAACAAAAGAATGGCTAGATTTTATCGTCAACCCTTCAAAAACCCAGCTCTAACTCCAATAATCAATTGTAAAAGACGATTTCTGCCACATAATTTCCCATTACAACGTCTAATTTAAATATGCTAATTACGAATTTTGATAGAAACCGAAAATATTGACTACCAGCTGTTTCCGACGAAATCTCGACGCTATTTGTTCTCGATTTTAGAACCTCACCGTACGACTTTTGGCATAATTTTATCGCACCCATCGGAAATGTTCAAAAATGCCAAAGGGTTTGGATTTAGATCAAACAAATCTAACGGTCAATCCTGGGAAAGTTTCCAAGGAAACACCAGATTCTAGTTTCGATAGCCTTCAATCTTGATACAATATAGAAATGTAGTGGGGAATTGATCAAAATTTCTTTCCGGAATTCGTTGGGTCAAAATCGGATTTGCAGGCCATGGTCCATTTTTAACCAACAAAAAACAAACCAAGACAATAGTGACCACTTTTGACCATCGGTCTAATTTAGGGCATATTTAAATTGGATCAATGTAGAAGGGGTCAAAAGGGTATCAACCGAATATAGGTGGTGTAGGCAGGTAGAATTTACGAATTTGAGACCTTAGTCAAATGACCACGGCTCAATGGTCAATATAGAAGGTATACATATGCAAAACGACTGATTTTACCTGGACAGTGTATTGACCATGAGAAAATTCGTCTAAAAGGATTTTTACAGAAAGGATAGTTCAGGTAGATGCAAAAAGGATGTGAACTAATTTTTATTAGACTAGAGCAAATAAAATAGAGTTTTGGCCGTTGGCTGACCTTATGACCGGACTCATTTCGGTTATAGCGACAATTTCGAAAAAGTCCGGTAAGGAACGTTAGCGGATCGGTTTTCGGCCAGAAATTAAAGACGAAAAATATAACGGTCGAAAGAGACTGTTACGAGAATTCCAGACTTGAGTCTTACGAAAAACCCAAATTTCGGGGCCTAAATTAATTCAACCATTAGAAATAAACAAAATTCAAGAAATGGCGGATTTCCGGGCCGAAAACCAAAACTCCTTCAAATTTTTGGATTTTGTAATTAATTTGGACAAATTAAGAACTTTGCAGTTGGTCCTCAATTTGGCCAAATTTTGCGTATTTTCGCTATATTCGAACCGAATTCTACCTGAAAACCGGTTACAAAGAGATTTTCGACAATTGGCCAATTTCCAAGAATCTAACGGTTCCAGATTTGTTGAAGATTTTCCCCTTGCTGCCGACCAATGGTGGTAAAGTTGCCACCCCTTTGAGTGCAAAAATATTTAACCCTTTACTTCTATTGCTCCGAACACTTTTCACTATTCAACCCTTTTACTTTTATCCTTGTTATTCGCAAGGGATTTACGAGTGTTATCTCGTCTACTGTAAGTACAATTGAAGAGATCTCGTGTTATTTTACCTGAGATGCAAGAAGGCTTCAGTTGCATTTCAGCAACGATGAGAGAGTATTCTAAGCTGTACATAAGATTTTTAGATTTATTTTTAAGAATTTATAGTTATTGAAGATAATTAAAAAAATATATATAAAAATTAAAAATTCCTAGTAAATTCGCGTAAACTATTGTGATATTGTCGTGTAATATTTTTGTTAACTTTCGTAAATTTTATTCGTAATAGATTTTATTTAGCGTTATTTCGTCGCGTTTCTCGTTTTAAATTAAATCGCGTTAATTGTCGGAATCCGTGCAAAAATTACGCTAAATCGATCGCGTAAACGAATCGCAATTATACCGAATTCGATTAACGTATCGTGCTATTAAACAATTATTTTCGTTGTTTATTGTCGTTGTTGTCGTCGTGGTTGAGATCATAAGAAAGTAAGAGCACCGATTTTCTTTCTAATTCCTACCTGGAACCAAAAAAACCAAGAGTGAACCGATAAGCTGGACTAAAAGTGAAGATTTGTTCGGGTGTTATCTTGGCACGTGTCTGTTACTTAAAACCACCACAATAACAACAATAGTTGGGTCATCAGACAGATATCCAGACAGGAGACGAAATCTCATCAACAAAAATGTTTAATGGTGAGTATTCTAAACAAAATGATCCCATCTTCCATTTCTATTATCGTCAAATAACAAGATAAAAGGGGAATTCTTTCAATATCTACGTCTCGTTTAGAATACAATCACCAAGAATTGCGACAAATCCGTTGGTTTATCAATTAAGACGAATAAATAATAAACAATAATTATCGTTTGTCGTTTCGTTTTACTCTAACGTTAATTGTTTAATTCAATTTAACACCTGTACAAGGCCGATTTGTTGGTACCTGTTGAGGTTCTGGCGTCAGGTGGGACACATACCGAACAATTTGTAGCACGGAATATCGAATATCCAGTAGGACTTGTTTTGCGTTCGACCTTTGAACGTTTTGACCAACTTATTTTTTCTATCTGTCTGTGTTAGAAGATGTACAAAATACCGGTCAATTTTACAAAATTCTAATTAGTGATTTTATTACAGTTGCAACAATTGTTTTTGGGAAAGTTGTACGGTAATATGTAAATTTACTAAGAGAGAAATCTTCCCAATTTGTTGTTTTCTTCATGATCCATATAATTATTAGATATTAAAAAAAAACAAACATTTCATATAATATAGAGTAATCATAATAATGTTGGTAAAAATTAGAGATTTTTCACGCGCAAACGCATTAAGAGAAATCGAAATTTATTCATCTGAGGTTTTAGAAACTCTCACGTACGACGACGCGGTCTTAAGAAATATTCATCTTCGACGAAATGGAAACGTACAAATAGAAAAAGAGAGAGAAAAAACCGAATCATATTTGCATTTTGCGTGATGCGAATTGAATCAACTGATTTGGTTTTGTGATTGTTTTCTCGACAGTTTTACAACAAATCGAACAGAAAAGAAAATAACGCGAAGTGGATTTTGCAAATTCCATAACCTTCCATTACCGCACCAACACGATCTACCACAAACGAAGCAAACTCTCGTGAAATAGGAGCTCGACATTTGGCATATTCTCCCAAAAGAGGAGCTCCATGAACTTTGAAAGCCCAGCAAACTCTTTACTGCAAAGTTTTCTAAACCTAAAATTCTGAGCGCTACTGCTCCTTTAAAATCGCTACTAGTGTGATAAGCCGGGTTGATTTTGTTAAAATAGACGGACTATAGCTTCTCCAAAAGCTTCAGTTAGCATTATTTGTCTCCAAAACCTCTGATAATTTTGAAACTTTACTCAGTCGTAGAAGCTTAGCAGCTCAAGTAAATTTTGCCTATCTGCTAAATCTCGTGTTAAGATTCTTAACGCTACTCGTGTCGTGGAGCCACTAAAAATTTTGAGTAATTCCCCAAACTTTCTTAAAATAAAAGCTCCAAGAACTTTGAAAACTCACTTAGTCTTCGTTGATTCTAGCTTGGAAGCTCCTCAAACTTTCTTTGGCTGCAAAATTGGGTAGAGCTGAGATTCTAAGCACTGCAACTGTCCTAAAGTTAGTTTGATGGCATTAAAATAGACAAAGTTCAGCATAATTTTGAAAGTCCATCTAATGTTCTCTTAACTCCTCTTAGAAGCTTCAGTAATCTTCCCTTGACTGCAAAATCTCGTGGTGCTAAGATTCTTTGTACTATTAGTGTCGTAATCAGTTTAATTCAGTAGGCTCTCTTAAAATAGGAGCTCTAATAATTTTGAAAGTTCACTTAGTTTTTCTAGAGCTGTCATGGCATTAAAATAGCTGGAGGATAGTGTAATTTTGAATTATTCAGTAAACTCTCTTAAAATAGGAGCTCCAGGAACGTTGAAAGTCCACTTAATCAGGTCTTATTTCCTCTTTAAAGCTCAGCAACTCTTTTCGACTGCGAAATTTCGTAGAATTAAGATTCTTAGCGCTACTAGTGTTCTGGATTTAGTTTGAAATCATTAAAATAGACGGAGTACAGTTTAGAATTTTGAAATTCCACTCAATCGTCTCTTATCTCCGCATAGAAGCTTCAGTAAGCTTTTTTGACTGCAAGATCTCTTGGTGCTAAGATCCTTTGTACTATTAGTGTTGGAAAGGCAGTTTAATCGCTTAAAATTCGACAAACTCGTGAAATAGGAGCTCCAAGAATTTTTGGAAGTCTACAGTCTTCGCTTAATTCCGCTTAGAAGCTTCAGCGAAATTTTATAGATTTAAAATTCTAAGCTCTATTAAGCTTTCAAATGGAGTATATTTGTAAATTTCGATATTTGAGAATCCTCGATTAGTTTCCAATTTAAAATATTCACTGTTCGTTCATCTTTCAACACTTGCAATATTAGATCTGCTAGTTTCTTAACATATTAGAAAATCTATGTTTGATGAGTATTGACCCAATTAATATTTACGATAAATTGATCAATTATTTTACCGTAACAGGAGCAATTTATTCGATAATCTAATTATAATAAGACTTTCACTTTCTCTCCTATTTAAATTTCAAACAAAAATGATTTCATAAATTTCCTCCGTACTCTTTTCCATAATTTTTCAGTTACTAAAAAGAATAATAAAGCAACAGGGACTCTCCGGTATTTTATCTCAAGACTTGTGTTTATACTCTTGTTGTGATAATAATTAATTTCGGCCAGTTGTCGAGAATAATGTCCAAAGATTATGTTTCCAAGAAGTTTGGACAATAAACGAAGACGTCCATTAAAAATGTACCAACTTTTTTCTGTTAAATATCGTTGTAATAAACAATTCTGGTTGTCACTACCAGCCGGCAAGAGACACAAACAGTCGCATCTTCCCATCTAGATTGTGAACCATAACTGAAACTTGGTCATTATTTTGGAAGAAAGCACTAAACAAGTAGAGTAGACTTGTTTCTGTCACATGTTCTCATTTCTTTTTTGAGGAAAAAATTGTACAAAAATTGTATCTTTTTGTGATTCTCCCACAGTTAAAATAAAGCCATAGGTCATATGTAATGACGCTCAAATTCGACAAGATGATGGTCTAGAATAGAACAAATAACGATGGGCAAAAATGCAGACTAACCAGTTGTAATAATTTGTGAAATTTTCGTTTAATAAATCAGAATTATAATTACGATGACATGTTTAATTAATTGAATTAAATTAAATTAAAGTCAATTTCTACTTTTAATTGCATATGTTTACTTTTACTCAACTGAAACCGATAAACGGTATAATTACAGACGTGTGGTGGATTATAAAACATTTCTCTCAAAAAATTGTTTTATATTCCAACCAATTTAGCCGACAGTATAACGAAATAACTCTTGATAGATGCGAGGGAAAAATACTGGAGAGCTAATTTGGAAATTGACAAAACAAATCTCCAACATAGCGAGACTAAATACGGCAATTTAAATAATGAGATCTTAATATTGTGGAAAGTAGAAAAACTCCAGCTGGATTCTCGATAACTGCGGTTCAACTTACGATTTTTTGTCGTTTTGATTTATCGCCGAGAGGGTTAAAGTTGGACGTTCACAAGTCCTGACCCTTGGCTACCTGGGGGTCAAATCTGTTGACCCTCCGGCCACCCCAGATTCGAACAACATAATCCCCTTTTATGATGTGCGGATGGCGCGACTTTATAATCAATTATTGTAAAATTTATACCGCGTAAAATTTCAATGGGCTTGATATTGTTGTGCGTATTGTAATTTGCATGAAATCCGTTATACGTTTCTACCTTTCGAAATTATTTTTCGTTATTGTTGTGTTGTTTAACAACAGCGGCTATATTTTTAAAATGATTCACTTAGGTGATGGAGAGTCGTATAATTATCTCTAAATAACCAGTAATTAACAGATGCTAGGTAGTTAAATAGGGTAATTAGTCGCTTTCACTGAGACTATGCCAAAATTGTTGGATTTTGTCGGATGTTTAAAAGTTGAAATACAATTCCGTAGCCTTCAATTTTTGAAAATATTTTATCTTCAATCCATCACAAATATGATTATTGGTATTGGAAAATTTGTTGATTAACGACAGGGCAATTATTGCTCGAAATGCCGCAGGATAGTTTTCTCAACATTATTTTCAAGAAATTGTTCAAGGAGATTACCATTAGTGCTACTAATTTTTCATCTAACTGCCATTAGAAATCGACAATTCCAAAGAAATACGTTGTCAAAATGGATATTAATTGAGGTGTTTGAGTTGAAAACTGGAGGGTTAATTTTTTATTAGAAATCGGCAATTCTCAAAATCAGCATTAATCGAATTCTTTGTGTTTGCGAAAATGGCGAAAAACTCGAAATTGGAGTTAATTTTTCATAAGAAATCATGTTTTTCAGTTGAGGAGTAAGCCTGCTTTAGAAAAGGCCAAAAAACGAAATTGGGTTAATTATTGATTAGAAATTGACAATCCGGAACAAATACGTTGTCAAAATGGACATTAATCGAAGTTTTCGGGTTAAAAAGACCCCAATATTTGGGAAAAATGATTATTTGTCTAATTTTTTGAGTCAAAAATGTAGATGTTTGGGAATTTGAAGGGTAATTTTTTAACAGAAATCGGAAATTTTCAAAATTGGCATTAATCGAATTTTGGGAAAAAGGGCGCAAAACTCGGTTAATTTCTCATTAGAAATCACGTTTTTTTCAGTTGAGCATAAAGGTGCTTGAGAAATGGCCCAAAAACCAAATTGAGGGTTAATTATTGATTAAAAATCAACAATCCGGAACAAATACGTTGTGAAAATTGACATTAATCGAAGTTTTCGGGTTAGAAAGCACCGATATTTGGGAAAAAAGGCAAAAAGTTACGAATTTGAGGTTTTTTAAAATTACAAATCGTCAATTCTCAAAACGAATTGTCTAATTGTTAAAGTTGAAAAGCTACAGGGGTTTGGGAAAAAAGTGAAAAGTTCGGAATTCGAGGGTTGATTTATCATTAGAAATCGAAAATAACACATTCTCAAAATGAATATTTGAGTTGAGAAGGTAGGGGTGCTTGAGAACAGCCAGAAAACGAAATTGAGGGTTAATTATTGATTAGAAATCGAAAACGATATCAAATTGAAGATTAATCGATTGAAAAAGTACGGGCGCTTGGGAGAAAGCCAAAAATTTCGGAATTGGAGGGTTAATTTTCCATTAGAAATCGAAAATTCGAAACAATACGTTCTCAAAATGACCATAAATCGGATTTCTTAAGTTGAAAATGTACGGGTACTTGAGAAGAGGTGGGAATTTTCGAATTTTAGGGCTGTTTTTCCGTTAAATTTCGACGATTCGCAACCTTATCAAAATTAAATTGAATCGAGTGCTTGAGGGAAGGGGGCTAATTTTTCATTAGAATTTAAAATGAATATTAATCGATTATTTGAACTAATACTTTAGAAAGTAGCTAAAAACGAATCTGAGGGGCTAATTTTCGATAGTTCTTCATTAAATTATAATCTAAAATCTCTCGAATTTTTTGAAAAACTTTCAACTATTTTCCAGGAAGTCGAGAATAATTTTAAGTCGCATTATCTTCGTTAATTTTGAAACACGCAGGATTAATGTTGAAAATTGGATCTAAATTTAAAGTTTTTTTAAGTATCGAATCATTAGTCAAGATTTTGTTCCGATAAAATGTTGCTTAATTGTTAATTAGCTAATTTTGGAAGATTTCCGAACGTTATTTTCCGTTTTAAAACCGGAATTAATTCAAATTATTGAGTGAATTGACTACTGTTACATTTTCAACAACTAAATGATCCCTTGAATTTTCCTTTATTGACAGTCTACTGATCTGGCAGAATCAAATCGGAACACAATTTGTAAAACTCAATACTTTAAAGTATTCAATTATTAAATTCATTGCGAAATTATCGATTTATATCCGATTCAATTGGGAAATCATCAAAAATTTTGACACGGACTCTGCAGTCAAGTCGTTTTAGTCGCGCTATATACGGGAAATCACTGCATTTTTCTGATATTAATAATAGAATTGTGACCGGCTCTATTTTTCCTCCGTTTTCGTCAACAAATCATCCGATTATCTACGTAATATCCTGGCTTTTTTTGAAATCAAATCGTGAATTTGAACGTTCAACGGCCCAATATTTTATAATAAGACACATCGAAGAATCAGTTAATGCCATCAACAACCGTCTGTATGTTTTATTGTCAATATGTACGTGATTCCTCGATCTACTGTTATGTCCCTATTGTATTCCGTTTATTATTGTTGTCGTTGAGATTACTTAGATTGGTGATGGTGACTATAAAATCAATAATTTTCTTATCCAATTACGGTGGTAATGATGACAAATAAAGAAGAATTACATGATTAAAAAAATGATTTATGTACAACTTCCCAGCATTCGAACAACAACAAATAAACAAGTTGTTTATAATATTCGTAAAAATATCAATTCTATTGATAATATTTGCGGCAGGTATTATCATTTAAACAGATACCGCAACATGATGTTAATTTCACCACTTTTTCCGATACGCTATCAACGATAAAACGGATCCAACAATAGGATCTGTAATGCCCGGTACCCGAACGAACCGTCTCCTATTCAAGCTACATAGTAAAATTTAATACGATTCAACACCCTCTCGCTATCATTGGTGTTCTGATAATAAGGTCAAATTAAGTGGAGCATAAGTGTCGGGGATAAATATACCGGGGATGATGAGCTTGCCAAACTAGAGGGTAGTTGCCACAATACCATTGATGTTAGATTAACTGTAAAAGTACAAATAATCGAATGGATTATTGGGGTTGTATTTATTGTACAATACAAAGTCGAAATCACCCTTCTATCACAATAATGACTTTTGGGGTTGTTTCATATTCAAATTTGCCAAATTCGAAGAACTGCGTAACAGGTAGAGGTGAAAGTTATGAGGAAATCGATCGAATTTCCGAGATTTTCCGAAAATGATCACGTTTGCCATGAATAATTTTCTTATTATTTTCTCTTCTAAATAATAATCAAGTTGGTGGAAAAGGGCGGAAAGTGCGCTATTATCGCACAAATACTCGTTTGAATAAAGATGGAGCTATCGGGGAAATGCGCCGGTTAGAGGGAGAGCAATGTTGCAGATCTCTCTCGTGCCGTCGTCAATGTCCATCTGTTGTCTTTGTTGAAATACCTGTCTCACCTCTATCTATCCCCACTCGGCTAGTATCAATGTGCCAGCCAATGGGAGAGTTTATAGCTTCACCCACAAGCTGGGAGAAGTGAAGTGACTTGATCTTTTTAACTCACTTTACGTTGCACGTCTTGCGGGACAACATCTCTGGATTTCTGCCGAATTTCGATTATTTGTCTCAAATTTCAACCGAACGGCTGTTCAAATTGTGTTTAAATTATTTGCAAGTGCGTGCGATTCTAGTTCTTTGATGATTGTGGTCTGTTGCAAAGTCACGGACTTTGAGCCGATACGATCCGCTTCTTAGTGAGTGCAGAATTTCTAATTATTTTGGAGAATTTTCGATTTTTCCCCGAACTCTGATGTCGCACTTGTGGATAATGTGATGGATTATCGATTTTATCATAAAAGGTAAGATTGCCGCCCTTGAATCGATTGGCTCCTCTCATTTACATCAACAAAAATCGAAAAATCACCCCGCAATTTTTTCGTGTAACCAATAGGTGTGGTAGCCAAGGGGTAGATAGTGTCCTTTGTCTAATACTAGATTGGGGGAATCTGTAGTTACGAATTATACATACGTGTGTATATTTGCTGGTTACCATGGAAATTAGGACGTACACAGAACTTTAAGGGTGTTTATTGGACGAGGGAGAGTTTCATACGTTCCGCCTTATCTTATCTCGTTACAATAACGTTGACCGTTTCATTATTCATGGATGATCGACGAATAAAACCAATACCGAAAATAGATGAATTTATGTAAATAAGGGTGCTAATATCGGAAATTATTGTAATTAATAAGAAGCCGATTTTGATGATAAAGGCGGCAATACACCCTTTAATTGAATTAAATTTAGTTTCTATCAAAACAAAAAATTGTAATTTATATTCAAGGTTCTAGCATCGTCTAATTAGGAGATTTTTGCTATTTTTATTAAAATATTCGCATAAATTTAATTAATTAATTACCATCGTGGACTGTACACACGATTATAGCCGCTCTATTAAGCCCAATCGTGTTTTTTTCGGGTTGAAATTCAGTGAAAACAGGAAGAATTCTTCACGTTTTCACCCGGCCAGATCGAATTTTGGGGGATGTTTTACTATTTAAACACACGGGGGTTGTTTGCGGTTGTATATGTGAATGTGTGTGACCTGAGGCCGTAGTAATACACTGTCTGTATGTGATATGTAGCCATGGAGACGACAGGTACAGCAGACTCAGTAGATCAATAAACAGGTAACGACGCCATCTTGGCCCGCCTGCTCTCCTGAGATTGACGACAATGTCTACAACATATAGGGGTGGTGGCACACCTATTCGCCAACACATTCACATTATATTAAAATATCCAATAATGTTATTATAAATTAATAATAGACGATAATTGATAATTTACAACATCAGTTGGGGATTTTCACATGACACCCTCAACGTTATTCATCATTTACCAATCAAAACATTGAATTGAAGCCAATATTGGTGGTAACAACTAACAAATTGTACCAACCCTTCTATTGTACGAAATTTTTATTGTTTATGGGTAGATAATCTCATCTCTTATATCAAAGCAATTAGGCGCAATAAAGGGTGGGTTTACAAGTTTAATTCGGATAAGTAGCGTCGTTGGTTCAATCAGCGACACTGCATTATTAAAATACAGCCAAATTCGATCTGTTTTATTGCAGTTATCATTAAATCGAATGCTAGATTGGCGGATTTTTGATGAAATCGTCAAATACGTGCTTGATAACATTGCAAATAAACAAAATTTGATAAAATCAATCAATTAAGATGAAATAATCTTAAAGGATGTGCTTTATTTTTGCTCAAATCATTTTTAAATAATGTCAATTTGGATGATTGTTCAATTATCGTTGAAGATGCGATTGTTATCGTAATCAATCGGTTTTATCTCGATATAATCGGCCTATTTTATTTTCTTAAAATTAAACAAGACAAGTTTAAACGCGCGTTCTAGATACCTAACGAATAGTATCAAAAAATCAGATTTCATATATAATTACATAAAATCCAACAAACACATATGATTTATTGTTGTTGTTTGTTGTAAAAAATAGAAAAATAATAGTGAAGAAGAGGGACGAGTGCTTCTACTACGCTTTCTTAATTTAAAGATGAAACAACTTTACGATCGTCCAGTAGACCGTAAAGAGTAGAAAATTGAGAAATTGATAATAATAATAGAAAAAAATTGTAATAATCACAATTATTTGTCGACAATGAGTGTAATCTCCGGATTGATCAAATAGAGAGGATTCAAGAATTGTTCTAAATAAGTTCAATTATTGATAAAAATCGATAAATATCAGGTTTTTCCAGATTTCCACCGTTCCGATTCTGTCAGATTTACCAATAAATACCGGGAGTGACGACCTGTTAAGAGCTTTACGGGAATCATTGCGCTTTTTCTTCGACAATTGCCGGTTCTTTGGTAATCGAGTTTCGTGATTTTTTTTTTTTTTTGAAATAATATATAAGATTCTTACCCAATTTCGGATTTAATAAGCGGATATAATTTAAAACGAGACATTTTCACTTTATATAAAATCGTAATTCTATCCATAAATCTTAATAATTAGCGATTTTCGGATATTAAGCCACCATATTGGTACAAAATTCGATGATTGGTCAACAAATTACCATCATCATCATTGTTGTGATGTTGAAAGACAGTCGTGTCTACGTTGGCAGCATTGCGTGACCAAAATGCAGCTTCTAATGAAATCTCCCCTGAATATTTCATCTTCATCGAGCGGAACTAAGAGACGTTCGTTATATTATCGTTATTGTTATCCGTACAATAAACATTTTGAGAAACTCCACTATTGTTTACTGAAATTATCTCCAATTGGAGCGCCTTTTGGAAACTTTCACTATAAAATTTTATTTCCAACGAAATCGTCGAGATGATTTCCGGTTTTTATCTAGTTTAGACCGATTAAATTCACCCTATCGTTTCCAATTTTTAGGTACATACAAGATGCTGATAGCGTTATCGGGGAAAGTCAAACACTAAAATACGGACGATTTTATCCGTTTTTTGCGCATTTCCAACGGGATATTTGTCAAATTTCGAAATTTGGCAATTTCTCGAATTAATTCAAATTTTGAACATCTTATCGATAATTGGGAATAGTCGGTGCAATTTCGATAAAGATGCACTAGAATCAAGCCGGCGATAAGAGATGCGATAAGGTTTGAGGAAAGTATAAGTGGATCACGATTTTTGTTGTTGTGTACAGATAGTTTCCTTATTCAATATTTGTACAATTTTGTTTTTCTTGTCTTAATCATTTAATATTTGTACTAATTATAACCGTGTTTCGTTTTACAACAATAGGAAGACTATCGATACGCCTCTATTTATACAAAACGAGATAAACGACATCGTTATTCAATCGTAAGGAGTATTTTGCGTGAGAAAATCAATGATAAATCAATCAAATAAATGACGCAAATTAGATGGGGATAATTGTAAAATATTAAAATAGTAATATTGATGCTGAATGTGCAATGTCATCGTTGTTCAACAATAGAAAAACACACATAACCACTTAAGTTACATCTTTTTAATATCAATTTTCTGTTTGATAATGCCGAGATTGGGTTGCATGCATACCTTGATGTGAAATTACCGGAGATATATGAGTACGAATCGAAAGCGACCATGAAAACCTTATCACGTCACCATAATAATTGATTTTCGTCGAGAAATCCACAATAATTGGACCTAGAAAGGTAGACGAGTGATATAAGGCGAACACGGGTCGGATATATAGGGGGACTCCAGAATTGAGCACACGCCACGCATCCAGTAGCAGGTGTTCTACAATAATAATGGAGTGAAAAAAAACGAGAACCCACCAATAAAGGGCAGGTGGAACGAACATATGCTCCTATCTATCTGATATATTCAAATATGTTTGTATCAGTTATATAGATGTGTATTTTTACGCAACGTCATCTCTTTAACGGATAAATTCACAAATAACATGTAAATAAATTGATAGATAAATCAAACGGGAGAATTAATTTGTTTAATTTATTTATAATTCTTTGGAAATTTCGTTAATTGAGCCTGTTTTTTTTTTTTAATTTACAGAACTTGATATCGAAATGCAAGGCGTTGTCTTCATGCCCCAAAATCCGCAACAAGGCTCGCCGCCACCAAACAACACACTAGGTGAGTCCAAATTTAACAATTCTCAACGTAAATTTTCGCTTAGAGTTGGTCAAGTTGTCCAAGTCGGACTGTATAGTTTACACGTGTTGGATAAAAACTGCACATTTTTTATCAGTTTGAATACGGGAAGAAAAAACGCCGTTATGGATAACGTCATTAATTGCCGTCCAAAGGTCCAATTTTTCTAATTCTTCGATTAATCCACACGGTACTTTAAATAATTAATCACTAGATTGTTGCCAATTTCGATTATCATTGAAGTAGGCAAATTTTTCTGTATTGATAAGCGAGTCTTTTTTTCCATTATAATTCCACAAATATTGGATAAATATAGCGAAATTATAGATGCATCTAAGATAAGTTGATAACGGTCGTTTTCTATGTAGGAATTAGTTTTAAAATTATTTTTAATTTTGCTGCCTAATACTAGCTTCCTATTGGCTATTTTACAAGCAAATTTACACAACTCAAAAATCATGCCGAGGAAATTTTGGTTTTTAAAGATTTGATACTACTCTAATTTGTATTGTTTGTTAATTATAAAATTAGGGGGCTAAATATGTTCGATTTGGAGTAAAAATGTGTTATAAATATTGAAATTTATGGCCAGTTTTTGTTTCTAGTGGTTTTTCCGGTGTAGACCCGGCTTTAATCGTCACGCCTTCTAGTTTAAAAATAGAATATAGACGAATTTAAATTAGGATTTAGACGACTTGAAGAGTATACTTCGTCGAATTCTCCACCGTATTGACTTTATTGATGGTTATAGACTTTAGTAATTGGCTATTTTACAGACAAGTTTACACAACTCAGAAATTATGCCTAGGAAATTTTGGATTTTGAAAATTTGATAGTACTCTATTAGTTAAAACGTAGTTCTTATCAGGGGGTTAAATATGTTAGATATGAAGTAAAATTGAGTTAGAAATATTGAAATTTATAGCCAAAACGGTCCAGTTTTTGTTTCTAGTTGCTTTTTTGTGTAAACTAGACTTTAGTTGTCACTTCTCCTAGTTCAAAAACAGAGTATAGTCGAATTTAAATAGGGAATTAGGAGATTTGAGAGTATACTTCGTCGAATTCTCCACTTGGCTATTTTAGACAACTCAGAAATAATGCTTAGGAAATTTTGGATTTTGAAGATTTAAAATATGCATTACTTATCAATTAAAAATGCAATTCTTATCAGGGAGCTAAATCTGTTCAGTTTTAAGTAAAAATGAGTCATAAATATGTAAATTTATGGCTAAAACGATCTAGTTTTTGTTCCTAGTGACTTTTTGTGTGTAAACTAAGCTTTAGTTTAGTTTAAAAACAGAGTATAGTCGAATCTAAATAGGGAATCAGCAGAGTTGGAGAGTATACTTGATCGAATTCTCCACCGTATTGACTCTAGTGATTGGCTATTTGATAGGCAAGTTTACACAACTCAAAAATCATGTCTCACTTTGGTTTTTAAAGATTTGATAGTCCTCTTATATGCATTATTTGTTAATTATAAAACGTAGGGGGCTAAATATGTTCGATTTGAAGTAAAATTGAGTCATAAATTTATACCCAAAACGGTCCAATTTTTGTTTCTAGTGGCTTTAATTTAGTTTAAAAACAGGGTATAGTTGAATTTAAATAGGGAATTAGGAAATTTAGAGTATACTTCATCGAATTCTCCACCGTATTGACTTTATTGATGTTTATAGACTTTAGTAATTGGCTATTTTACAGACAAATTTACACAACTCAAAAATCATTCCTAGGAAACTTGATAGTACTCCTAATAGAGTCCAAATTGAGTCATAAATATTGAAATTTATAGCCAAACGATCCAATTTTTGTTTCTATTGATTTTTCTGTGTAAACCCGGCTTTAATTTAGTTTAAAAATAGAGTATAGTCGAATTTAAATAGAGAATTAGATTTAGAGTATACTTCGCCGAATTCTCCACCCTCTTGATTTTGGAATAGTTGATCGTAGCGCGGAATAAATGCAACAATAGTGATCTTGAAAATTGACACCCCGGCTTTTGATTTAATTGTTAGAACCGGTTGTTGAACAAATAGTTTTTTTTTGCTATTTCCACCTGTTGGTCTTGTTTTATAAATTACGCAAATGCTGTTTCTTATTTTTGAAACAAATAAATTCAAGACATAAATAAATCGTTTTGTTGTTTGTTGCCTATTTGTTTATATTTCTAAAATTATTATTATTTAATAATAATAAAAAAAAAAACGCTATAATTATTGCAGTGTGACATCAATTTTGCTTATTAAAATCATTTATGATAGACGACAAGTCTTTGATTTTCATAATTATTAAATTGTCATTAATTATTAAGACGCGTTTAACTTTATCTGTCCATCAACAACTTGTCTCTTTGTATGCTGTAATTATTCTTGTTTTTTTTTAATTGCTCGTTGATTGTCGTTTTGTTTATAAAAAGGTGAATAATCATAAGAAACAGTTTTCTAAAGGAAACAAAAACCTGTATGCGGTTTGATTTCTAAAAGTGTTTAATCTTATTTGTGGTCCATAATGTAATCATTTTCGTCTTTTCCGTTACTCTCAGTTTCCTCTCCTTGAAGATTGCGTAGAGAGGAAAAAACAACATCCGAAACACACAATTCTATCGTTGGAATAAAGTGGTCAAATTTCCCACACCAAAATTCCCAGACTTACCAGATATAAACGGCCCCAAAATCAGGGAAGCTGTCACATTATTCAATTTGGTAAGTTTTATCTCGTTACAAAACAAATTTCCTCTTATTGACGAAGGTGTGTGGACTTCTATCGTCTAGAAATTTTCCAATGACGCTCACTTATTCTATCTCTCTCTATATTTCTCGGTTTTTCATGGTCTATATTGCGTAAATTGCAACATGTATGCCGCCGATATGTATTTACAATAATTTTTTTTCGTCAAATAAAAACAATAATAATAATAATAACCACATAAAAGAAAAATTTGGGTCAAGTAAATGATTGTCGTTTGACGATTACAAATTTGTCGTCGTTGTAGTATTGTAACAAAGAAGAAACTTTATCAATGGTGATTTCATGTCAGGTATACACACAGAATACATATTTAAATAGATGAAACGATTGTATCGATGAGGGGGAATTGGGGTGTGGTAGACAAGATGACAATACACCGAAAATTACCGTCTATTTTTAAACAAATAAATCTAAATTTATGCATATTACATTAAATACGACTAAAATACAGGTCGAGGATTTCAAGAGAATTATACGAACAAGTGGTGATATTTCATAGAAAATTGGAATAATTGGTAATCTTGAGTGCATCAGTGTTAATAATGACGGTACATGAATGCATAACAACTAGGGAAATTTCGAAAATTCATGGCCAAATTTGAACGGTCGGGGGAAATCCCCCAATTAAACAAATAAAGTTGGCCTCGATTTTCGAATTTGAACCGCCAAAATTACTAATTTATTATAAAGTTGTCAAATAATGACAAATTTGTCACCTTATCAAATCTCTAGTTCGCTTATTATGGTATTATCGGTAGTTCTTTATAGTCAAGTCAAGTTGTTGTAGTTCGACTGTAATTGTGGATTATCTTGAAATTGCCGGCAAATAATGAACAGTAAGGCATCTTAAATTATGTAGTTGTTTTAGAACATGGAAAACATTTTAAATCGCATTAATTCAATATCAAATCATTCGATGATTGTCCATTTAATGAGCAATAAATCGAACTGTTATTGTTATAATAGAAAAGCCAACAATTATTTTATAAATATAAACAATAATTTGTATTCTATCCTTTTACTTTCATCTAATTGTTGTTTATCATTTGGAAAAAAAACGAACTCAAAGTATTATTGATTTATAATTTCAATATTGAATTTGATGTCATTAAACTCGATTAATTCACCTTATTTTTTTACAGTTACCGATATTGTAACAATGGAAACATCATCCGAACCAAATGATTTAACCAAAGAGAAACAATTTAATAACCAAAGCAACAATCAGAACGACTCAGGCATTTATTCGATAACGAATTCAACAATTAATAGTGAATCACCAATGGAGACGACAATGAATACAACTCTACATTCCGATAATTGTGATAATTATGGTAGTGATTGTAGTAGGACGCCATCACCGCCAACAACAACAACAACACAAGATGAAGAACAACAAGAGAAACACTACATATGTCCGATTTGTGATAAAACTCTATTATCACAACACGAATTCACTTTACATATACGTTCGCATAATAACGAAACAATAACCGAATTAAATCACATCGATAATGATAAAGGCTTCACATGCCGTATTTGTTATAAAGTATTAAGTTCAAGTTCTAGTTTAGATCGGCATGTTTTAGTCCATAGTGGCGAACGGCCATTTCATTGTAAATATTGCGGCGATACCTTCACAACGAATGGTAATATGCATCGACATATGCGTACACATTCAAATAATAATATTAGTAATAATAATAATAATAATAATAAGTTTGATAATTACGAATCTGATGGTAGTATTGATAGTAGTCTTAGTACAAATTCTAAAAATACCGAATTTAATAATAATATTAACACAAAATTGGATCGAATCGAATCGAGGAAGCGTAAATTCGAGGAAGATGACGATATTGATGGTGATTATGATGAGAATCAATTCGATAACGACCAACAAATTTATAAATGTCCGGTTTGTGAACGGAATGATTTCAATTCGATTAAAGTTTTAGAGACCCATTTGGAGGATAATCATCCGGATTATCCAGTTAAATGTAATCAATGCAATCAAATCTTACAAAATCATAAAATGTTAACAATACATCGTACAACAATACATGATAATAATCAAACAAAACACCATGTATATGGTTTTAAAGATTTAACATTTGTTGATTTTTCTAGTGAGAAATTTCCACATATTGCACGTTATGAATGCGAAAAGAATTTACATAAAGTTAATAGTGGTTTACGTTTTCAATGTCGTAAATGTTCAAGAGCATTCCCATGTTCGAATTCATTAGAAATACATGAAAATGATTGTGTTTTAATTGATAATAATAATGGTTTAGATTT
This sequence comes from Hycleus phaleratus, assembly GCA_013841185.1. Classification (NCBI taxonomy): domain Eukaryota; kingdom Metazoa; phylum Arthropoda; class Insecta; order Coleoptera; family Meloidae; genus Hycleus; species Hycleus phaleratus. The sequence continues at coordinate 42,149 of JACDRP010000183.1, forward strand.
AACAAAAACACCAACAACAACAACAACAACAACCGCCCAATTATCGGAGAATGATATCAAAAGGAACGAATTCTTTTCGCGATTAAATCTACAAGACAACTCACCGGAGAAATCCAACACTATACCGCCAATATTGAATGAAACTTCAACGAAATTACGCCAACAATTATTAGCAAAAGCGATGAATTTAGAAACAACCAAAGATCTAGCCGATATACAATCGATAATATCGATGACAACAAATGGTAGTCTATTACAACAATTACAAACGAAAAATGATGGAATTTTAAACAAACAAAACGAACAGAACGATTATAATCGCCAAACTAACGATCAACAAGAAGAAGAAACGCAAGATTTATTCGCAGTCGAATTTCGGAAGATGAAACTACGCGGGGAATTCCCCTGTCGCTTATGTACAGCAGTATTTCCGAATTTGCGCGCGTTAAAAGGCCACAATCGCGCCCATTTAAACAGTAATAATAACGGTATGTATCGGTGTAATATGTGTCCACATTCATCGATTGATAAAGCGGCGTTAATACGCCATATGCGTACACATAATGGTGATCGGCCCTATGAGTGTTCGTTGTGTAATTATGCGTTTACAACGAAAGCGAATTGTGAACGTCATTTGCGGAATCGTCATGCGAAATCGACACGTGAAGAAGTCAAAAAATCGATAATCTACCATCCATCAGAAGATCCAACTAATGAAGATTTAAATAAATTGGCACGTGATGATCGTAAATTGAATCTAACAAGTGGTGATTCTTCCAGTGATTTATCTACAGAAAAACTTGTAACTAAACGTAATAATAACGATGGATTTATACCGAATTTATTGAAAGAAACTCTACAGAAAGACACGAAAATTTTCCACCACAACATCACCGATATTATCCGTAATGAGAATATAAAATCATTGAAAGATCACAGTATTGAAAATGGACAATTATCGCCGTATTTACCACAATATAATTATTCACCGAAAAATTCGAATATTTCAACCCCCACAACAACGCATCCCCCATCGAAGATTCAAGTGAAAAGTTTGGAAACTCTAAAAGAACCGAATTTCGATGATAACCATTCCGATTCCGATAATAATGATAATGAAGATGAACCGATGGTGTTGGATTTGAGTAAAAAACGGATCGATGAGGAAATAGTACCGGAGGATTTATCGAGAAAATCGTTAACACCACCATCATTATTATTGCCACCGCCACCAACTCAATTGAATATGGGTGAAATTTTTGCTCAACAATTATTGAAAACAACACCACCGAAAATTGATCCGGCCGCTTTATATGCAACCCAATTGGCTTTAGCTAGGAATAGTTTTGCTAGTTTTGGAAATTGGCCCGGTTTTCCGATCAATCATCTATTATTTCAATCGTTACAACAACCGATTTTATCACAAGATACCCAGGATATTAAAGAACGTTTACAACGCTATCAATTGTGTGGTGGTGGTAATTTGATTACCGATAATTTCACCGAACGTTTGAAGAGTTTACAGAATTTTCCAAATTATAAATTGACAACAAACGATACAAAAGAGAAGATTGATGATTTGAAACCGTTGAATATCGATACGAATTATAGCGAAAATTTGAATGTTAATCTACAAAGTCCGGTGGCAATAACGAAACAACAACCGGATCTAGTACAATCGCCGAATTCTGTTAAAATGGTGATAAAAAATGGTGTTTTAATGCCAAAACAGAAACAACGCCGTTATCGAACTGAACGTCCATTCACATGTGAACATTGTTCAGCTCGATTTACATTACGTTCAAATATGGAACGGCATATTAAACAACAACATCCACAATTTTGGTCGCAACGACAACGCGGTCTTGGTACACCTGGACGGAAAATACAAACAACACCTGTTAAAGGCTATTGCGATATTAATATACCGAATTATGAATCGCAAAAGAGCTCAGATATGGACGATACAACAACATTAGCAACAATTAAAACCGAACAAATCGATGAGAAATTGAAATTCGCCCTATTATCACAACATCTACAAGCCAATAACGATATCAAGAAGGAAGAAGAAGATGATTGTGCCTTAATTATCGATGAGAATTTAGAGAAAGAGGATAAAAATCGAATTTTGGAAGATAAACTCCGAGAACTCCATGCGAAACAATTGAAGAATGATAGTAATAAATTGATAAAACAGGAAGAAAATCAAGATCTTGTATCTGTATCTCGATTATTAGATAACGCGTCACAACAACAATTCAAAGAATATTTCAAACGTGAAGGTGAAGAACAAGAAACTGGCGGTGGTAGTGAAGAAGATGAGGAAGGTTTAATCGCTAGCGGTAGTACTAGTGAAGGCAATATTTCCGGTACCGATGAAAATAGGTAATTTTCTTCTATCAAAACTCAAAAATTTTTAGTTAATTTGCAAAATTTTAGATCTGAATCTGAAGCTCCACCACCAGTGAAGAAGAAATCAGCGTATTCGATGGCGCCAAATCGCGTTAGTTGTCCATTTTGTAGCCGAAAATTCCCGTGGAGTTCATCATTACGTCGCCATATTTTAACCCATACTGGTCAAAAACCGTTCAAATGTAGCCATTGTCCATTATTATTTACAACGAAATCGAATTGTGATCGACATTTGTTGAGGAAACATGGCAATTCAGCTACAACAATAATCAACGATATTACCAATAATAATAACAATAATAATAATGCGAATTATTTGATGAGGAATGTGCCCGAACGGCCGTTCAAATGCTCAAATTGTCCAAGTAGTACATTTTCGACGTATTCGAATTTAAAGAAACACATCAGTTGTAAGCATTCAACGAATGCTCAAGGCGACGATATTCGGGCGCAAGGCTACGAGGCTGGTAGTTCAGAAGATGAGAAACTCTCAACTGAATCTTTACAACAACCCCAACAACAACAGAAAACAACAAACGAATGGAATGATAACCAAATCAATCACATAAAAACTGAAACAATTATAACAAATTCCGATTTACCGTTCAAATGCCATTTGTGTGACGGTTCATTTAGCGACCGTCAGGACGCTTTAGATCACATCAAAGACAAGCATTTCTCCGAATACGATTTATTGATGTCGAAAAACGCTTTAGATAGTACGGCAACGGTACCAACGACAACACCAGCAACGACAACAACAACCGATGACCATCATAATGAAGATGAAGAGAACGATATTCGTGGTAAATTCCCCGATTATTCGAATCGTAAAGTGATTTGTGCCTTTTGTATGCGTCGTTTTTGGTCGGCGGAAGATCTACGCCGACATATGCGCACCCATACCGGTGAACGTCCATTCAGTTGTGATATTTGCCGGCGTCGATTTACGTTAAAACACAGCATGTTGCGGCATCGTAAGAAGCATAATGTTAATTTCGATCATGACAATTGTAATAATAGTGATGATGATAATTTAGAGAAATATAGTAAAGGTCTTATTAGTGGTGGTGGGATCGGTGGTGGTGATAATTTCAAACATGGGGATAAAACTGAGGAATCTGATGGTAATGAAGGTGGTGATTTAATTAGTAATCTATTAGGTATAAGGGATCGGTCGTTTATTGATAAAGTGTTAACGGCATCGCCTGATGATGTTGCTAAACTATTGGGTGTTAAAAATGGTATTAAAGAATAATTATTTATTATAATTTTGTAATATTTGTAATATTTATTAATTAAGTCGATTCTATAGATTTTACCAACTACTCTTAATATCTAGTCAGGTTTATTACAATGATATACTTAAGTATTTTATTGCTTATCCATGAATGAGTTAGACTAGTTAAAATTGTATAAAATCATCTCTCCTCGATTAATTAATTAATTGATTAATTAATTTAACAATTGACAACTAAATTAAAAGAACCTACTTAATATATTTTTGTAAATAAACAAAATACAGTCTAGTTATACCAAATAATAATTAGGAATTATTGTAAATTTTCCAATCAATAATTGGAAAATTCAATCAGGCCGCCTTAATTTCAGAAAAACTCGTGTCTTATCAAATTTTCGCCTTTAGTATTAACTACAATCACTGTAATAAATTAAGCAATAATTTCTATTAAATATACAACAATAATTGAACGATTATAAATACCGATTTTGGTGATTTATAATTGTTTAATTATCGAAATTTCGTGAGCTTATTGCAGATTTTGTCAAGTAGTTTTTGTAAATCTCGCTAAACGAGACTCACACGTTTTTAATTTGTCGTTATTGCACCGATATCGATTGATTATTGATAATTATTGGTAATTATAACTCACATTCACGCTGTGTCTTAAAAATAAGAGTATATTAGACAGTTTTTTCGTTTCGGATAAGAGAATTTACAATTTTCACTTATGATTTATTGTAGCAATTTTAATTGAGAAAGCAATTGTACATGTTTATTGTAGATTTAAACGATTTGAATTGGAGAAGCTGGAGTGCTTCGAAAATTATTCGAATTTAATCGTAATTTGGATTGAACTATTAATTACGCCATATCTTTGTAGACTATTATATATGTATTTAATTTTAGTGTAAATGGACTATATTGTAATTGTTTGAATGCTATTCTTTTTCAATAAATTTCAATGCTCATAGAAATACGTTGTCGATTACTTTCCGACCGGCTCTATATTTAAAGATACTGTATATAACAACTTCAAAATCTAGGGACTTTTCGTTTGTTAATTTGTCAAACTACTATACAATAATTTAGAAACTATAACAAAATTTCGAGTAATTTCAATAATTTACGCATAATTGACGGTTGTTATTTGATTTCGGTGGATAATTTCGGATTTATCGATTTATTGTTGTCGAATTTTTATCAAATCTAGTTATTTAGTTGTGTTCGGTTGCCGGTTTGCGTTTTGACGTTCGATTTGTTGACGTTTCACAATTTTTTAGGTTATTTTAAAGTCGGTCGATTTCCACCAGAAAAACCGTCAAAATGTACCGAAATTACCACAATTTGTTAGAATTAGACGTCGATAAATTGTTCGAAGATTACAAAATTGACGAAATCGTCGAAATTGAGAAGTTATTGGATGCCGAAATTGAACGAAAACGGATCGAATTGCGATCGATGGTTGGGTAAGTTTTCCGTTCAGACAGTTTGGGATTTAATTGTTTTTTTTTGTGAATTATTAGCGATCGTTATAAAGACGTTTTAGCAGCGTCGGATGCAATAAAGACCATGAAAACAATATCGGAGGATATAGTGGGGAATATACAAAGAATCACCGATACCTGCGAGAAACTAATCAATGAAGATACTTCTAGTAGTTTTACACAATTATCGGACTCTAATAAGTAAATTTAACACCATTTATCAACGATTTATTTAAATTATTTGTATTTAACAGTAGCCGTACAGAAGAGAGGATATTAGTTGTGCAAATCCGATTAGCGATATTTATAAATGAACAAATTTGGATAAGTCTAGACGAGGGTGATAATTTAAAAGCTGCACAGTTGTATTTATTAGCACAACACATCCATTTGGGTATTTATAATTAATTTATCAATTAATTAATCGGCTAATTAATGATTAATTCTATAATTTTAGGTTTAAATTTAACCAAAACTGAATATCTAAAAAAGTTACCGTTATTGAAACGAATCCGATCGAATTTATCAACATTGAAAGAGCAAATATTGCAGCGAATCCGACAGAAATTGGAGTTCGTTGAAATTACAGCTGAAGTATTAACAATTTCGTTTATTATCAATAAATTAATTAATTAATTTTAGGAAACTAGTAGCAATTTAAACGGCTTATTATTATTGACAAATCTTAATACGAATGATTTATTGAATACGTTTATCGAACATAGAAAAATCGCTTTGAATACAGTTATCGATTCGACCTATTCTAGTGTTCGTATTCAAATAAGTGCAATGGTTAAATGTTTAATTACAACAATCCATTTATTACACGATTGTTTTATTTGTAAGTTCCAAAATTGTAAGATTTTAAATTAAACGATAATTTCAGGTCATCAAGATAGTAAAAGGGGTTTAATTTGGCAACAATTGGATGAAATTGTTGGCAATACAACAAAACCAACAATAATGAAATTACAATTACCTTCAACACAATTAATCGACTATTTGCCGGATATTATTAAAGAATTTCGCCCGAAATTCGATGTAAATTTTAACGAAACTATCACCAATAATTTCCTAAAAGATTGGCTACAATCCACGTCAATATCGATAAGAAATGGTGTGGAGAATTCGCTAAAACTCATCACTCATATAAAAGGTTTGTATTTAATCCGGGAGGAAGTATTGAAGATTAATTTGCCACCAAATTGGGAGCGTATTTGTTGTGAAGCAAATCTACCGGAGAATTTCAACGTTTGGTATTATTTCTTCCAAAAACTCCTAACAAATAGAGTAAAAGAATTGATTTCGTTGAAATTACAAAGTATTATCGATGATCTAAAATGCGATATTGCGAAGATAATAAATTCGAAATTAGATCGAATTGAATTGCAACAATCGACTTGGATTGAAGACGATTATGATGTTAGTCGTATCGAAAACAAACATACCGGTAATTTTAAATTATTTATTTGATTCGATTACGATTTTATATTTTAAGGTTTATCGATGAAAACGCTCGGTTATTCACAAAACATCATGGATTTATGCGGGAAATTCGATGGAAAATTCCTGGAAACCCTCCAAGATATCTCCCAGTATTTCTACGGTAGAGAATTCGACGATTTCAACTTTAATTACACGCTAACTTTCGATACAAAAACACGAAAGAAATTCCTAGATAAAGACGAATTAGAGAATCATTTTAGAGTAGAATGTGTCAATAATTCGGCGATATTAACGATATTTTTAGACGATTTAATTAAAACAGAAAATCGTGAATTCGTTCTAAAATCGTTGATTTGCGCCCGATTCTTACAAGCGATCACCAATTTATGTCCGAATTTCCATAAATGTTGTTCATTGACGGGTAATAACGACGATTGGTTGAAGATTTGTGGTGATTTCGCTAAATCTAGTGTGGGATTTTGGCGAAATTGGGTCGATTTCTGTGTTGAAAACACCGAAATTTTGCTCGATAACCGGATTTCTATCGTCGATTCGTGTACGATGATCGAAATTCTTCCGGTATTGTCCCAAATATTGTCGGATATTTTATAATTTTGGTTTAATTCTAGAAATGGGATATCATCGAGATCCAGGAGCAAACAGACGAGAAGATTTTCAAATCACAAATTAAATTGCCGTTAAAGCCGAGTTTATTGTTGGATAAAATCTTGAATAAATTGAATGAGGATGTCGTGAAAGTCTTAGCGCATACGTTACCGAAACAAATCCATTTGGAATTCCTGGAAAAGAACGTGATTAAAATTTTAGACAAATATAGGGAGTTATTCGAGAAGAATCTGAACCAAAATCAAGTATTACAATTCTTGTTCGATATCAAATATTTAACAACATTCTGTATATCGAGAGATAACACGAAATTGATAACAAATTCGCAAGATATCTGTGATAAATTCCGCGCTTTAATCGACCCGTTCGATTTGGACGTTTTCTATAAATATCTACAAGAGAATATAAAACGGTCGGTTATTCAATCACAAGTGATTTACGGTTGTCTGCTACCATCAACGACACAATTAGTTAATTTGTCAATCACTGAAAAGATGAAAGAACACGAAAAGGAAGCTTCAATTCTAGCGTTGAGTTGTCCAACGGTGACTTCATGGTTCCCATTATTACCAATTAGTGTACCCACACAGAAGACTGTCATTAATTCAACAATCCAAGATAAGGTAATCATTGCAAAAATTTGATAAACTCGATTAAATTACGGATTAATTTCGATTGTAGCCCAGTCGTTTCACAGTTTAGCGGTACGATTTATTTTATAAATTCACTAACAGTTTTCCTAACTTATAATTAATTAATTGTAATTTTACTAATGATAATATATTTTCAGAGTATTACAACGGATAAAGTGGTGAGAACAACGCCGAAGAAGTCGCAAGATCCGGCAGCTGTGATGCGATCAAGTGCGGCCGCTCTGTTTGGTGGTTTAACAACCGATTGGTTCTCGTAGCATTCTGTTTTGTTGTTTACAACAATTCTAAATGAATGTACAGTTTTTTTATATGTAAATAAACAAGAAAAGTATCAATTTTTTTATTTAATTCTATACTCGCAAACATTGAGAATTATTATCACAGACTTAATTCAGATAAATACTAAAAATACACTGTTGTAAAAAAGTAATTTCTTAATCGAAATTGTTAACATTCCTTAATATAATTTATTTGTTATTGCATTAAAACATAAATAGAGGACTCTAATTTTTTACATTATAGACTAATTACTACAATTAATATCTTACGAACGTACCTCACAACCTATAAGAATAGAGTACAATAGTTAAAAAAGTAGTGCTAGATTTTTGCACCATAATAGATCGTAAATATAGAAACGTTATCAAATAAAATTGTATATTTATTTAATATTGAATAATTAGGAAAAAGAATTACCGTCCAAAACCCAGAAAATCAGTTAAACGATCATTCCAACTATCCAACCATGTTTGTAAAGTATTCTGTGTTGATTTCGATGTTTGTTGTTGAATTGGCATATATTCTTCACCACGTATACAGAAATAACTCTTAATCGGACCACGACACATCGGACAACGGTCTAATTTCATAAAACAACTAGCACAAATGCACGTATGTCTAAAAATTGATATTAATTCTCTTTCTTTTTTTTTTTTAATGATAATAGAAAATACCTGCACGGTAATAAAGCTCTCGATAATGGGAAATATTGGCAAACAACACACAATTGTTCGCCTGATGTATTCCACATGGCTGAATCATCATTTGTTGGACATACTAATGTACGTCCAATTGGACCAGGGCCACCTTCCACCGGTTCAGCTACCGCTAAAGGTATTTGATTATCTTCATAACTACCCGGATTACCAGTAGCCAGATACAGTTGCTACAAATAAATTGAATTTAATTAATTTATATTGCGATATTAAGGGCCACAGTACATTTTTTCGATTCGATATAGAATTAGAAAAAGTATTTTAAGTTGTTTTCTGATTAATTCTGGTTAATTTTTGAGTTATAGTGCACTTTTTTGTTGAAATTTCTTACAATTGTCTATATTTTCCCTAATAATTTGGACAATGTTGTTTGTTTTGCAATTAAATTGTACATTCTGATAGAAAATTGAAAGCCCTTTTCAAATCAGCAAGAAATTTGCCAATACCCCTGCTAGTTTTCCAGAAAATTGCTCTCATTTCTGCAATTGGAAGATGAACAATATCTCATTTAAAAGCTTATACAAAAAGGGAATTTCCCAACAACTTAACAACTTTCGGAAAGTTGATAAATTCTCTATAAATCGTACGTTTTGTTGCAAAATTTTCGCGTAACTACTAATTGTGAAAATTGTGAAAACGAAAGATGCTTTCAACTTTCTCAACAATTTTCTGGAAAACTAACAGACTTATTGCAAAATTTCTTACAGATCTGAAAGGTGTTTTCAATTTTCTATAAGAACATGCAATTTCATTGCTAAATAAACAATATTATCCAAGTTATGAGAGAAAATAGTAGGAAATTTCTATAAAAAATTTAGACATCGATCGATCGAAAAAGATATACTGTGGCCCCTTAAAAAATATTTTACTTTTAAACACGATAACTGTCCGTTAGCTTGTTTCAAATATTGTGCTAGAATACTTGTCGGTAGCGTACAGACAGAATCTTTGATATGTACAACGTTAATTAAAGCAACCTAAAAATTGATAATTTAGATGAATAATTAATTAATTAATTGAATACATACAGTTTCATCCGGATGAATATTCTCATGAGAATCATTACGAAATAGGAAAATAACTAATGGATAACATAGACGTGGTGGTGAGCCTAAATTTAATGAATTTGCTGGAAGTTTTAACGTTATTATTTGATCTGAATGTGGTGATTTTCTAAAACGAAAAAGTTTAATAAATTTATTTATACGATTATCAAAAATAACAAATTACAACTTCAATTGTATTCCAGGATATTGATAATAGCCTTTTAGAAAATCATGACTTGTGTAAGCTTGCCGGAGATCTGACCATGGTCGCCATAAAAATATATGCAATTCGCGTATATTGACACCCCAAAATGCTTGAATTTGGTACTCAACTTGACTAGAGACACTACATTGGACTTCTGGAAAATCAATAAAATTAAATTATAATAAAACAGAGATCCTTGCCCTAAAAATCATTTTTGTATAAAGCAGTTGGTTCGTTTACGTGCCGTGAAAATCAAAATCAATTTTGCAATCTATTTTATGTGCTAATATCAACGGAACTGGTGACATTGAAAAAAAATAAATAAATTTATAAATTACGTGCAATTATCGATAATTATAATTTTTACCAAATTAACAATAATAGAATTTTAGTGAAATTTAATCGTTGAAATAGAAATAATTATACAGAAATTTATCAATTTCGACTTTCTTCAACTTATCGATAATTGTTGTTTATAAAAATTTAATTATTTTTGAGTCTTGCGTCAATGCGTAAATTTGTTTTTAATTACATTCGAATTTTAGGAAAATTATTCTAACTGACGTTATCCATTTTCAGTTTAATTCTGATAAAATTAACACAACAACCTTGAAGTATCCAACCATATTACCAATAATGAGCAATATTAGTAAATCATGCGATTTCTGGTATTACATCGACTTTTTTTTTTTTTAATAATAGCAAATAGATAGGAATTGGTAAAAAAGACTAAAATCGAAAGCGATTCTTCTATAGTGAAGATTACGTAACCGTAAATTCGCGGTCAATTATTACGTTTGTTAATAGCGACCTACATAAAAGCCGGCTCTATACATTTAGTTACTAGGATTACTTTTCAATTCTTTTTTCTCCTGTAAATGGTATATAATTGATTATTTTATAGAATAATGAAGGTTTTATTGCCTCATCTATTAAATATTAATAATAAATAATCAATAGGAGAATATTTTTATATTAATTATTGTAATTTTATAATATTACTTTTAAATTTCTGAAAGTATGTACTTATTGTTGTATAATGTAAAAATATCTCCAAATTGTAAATAGTTTTTTTTATTTCAAAGAAAAAAAGTTAAATATTATCTAACGATTGTTTTAGAGATTTGATACTGAATAGAATTGTTCGCTTTGATTATAACTAAAAGTTAAAATGCGGTCAACTCTTATATAATTACAAAACGGTAACACCAAGTTTGCTACACTAGTGAAAGTCAAATTGCATCCAAATATAATCTGCATCTCTATCTCTATATCGAAAAATAATCATTTTTATGAAAGATAGACGATAGAAAGTATCGGAATTCTATCAGAAAAATGTAAATTTGTTGCCAAATTTAATTAGCGAACTACTAATTTGGGAAAATCACAAAATCGACGAGTATTTCTAAAATTTGGTTACACACAGTTATAAAAATAGGGGAAAATACCGATTTTTGCAAATTATTAATGAAAACCGCATAATTAATGCCGAATTATTAATTATTCTCTTTTATTATAGCCGAAAAAAATATTAATTGTCGACTGTGGTTATAAGATTACAACTTTTACGTAAATAGGTAGGTAGTTAATTATGCAATATGTCTCAGAATTTAATTAACAATAAACACTTTTTAAAGTCTATTTTTTATGGGGAATTAGTATTTTTTGGGATATTTGAAAATAAACTAAAAATTTATTTGTAAACAAGTCGGCCACAAATATGTCAACATTATTATCTTTAAAAATAATAGAGATGAATGATTATGGTAATTTGAATAAAAAAACATATGATTGAGTCAATTAGGCTTTGCTAGACTACAAGACAATTATTAAATTGGCCGAAAATCAAGGATATGAAAATAAAGAATCAACTAAATTTCACAATGAGTCACTAAGCAATTACTTTAAATAAAATATTAAATTTACATTAAATTATCAACTGGTTTAATCTTGTCGACATTTTAAAAGTCAACAATAAATTAAAGGTAACAGGTAGAATATTGCGCGGGTGACACAACCTAGACTTTTATCATTTATTGAAGGTAATTGGGACATTCACTCTTTCAAATTTGTTCAGTCTATGGACAACAATAATAAACGATAAATAAGTGGATTTGTGAAAACAATGAAAAAACCACTTTTGAATCATCGATCATTAAAAATCAAAGAAAAACACTCATTCTAGAATAATTATTTTTAAAAATGATAAAATTGTTGATTTGGTCAGTTATCGGTTTCTACAGAGTTGTGACGGATCTCTGTTTTTGGTTACAGAACTGTGGAATTTCCGTAAAGTTTGGAAGCTCTTTCCGGCTGGATATATACCGGAAATTATTTAAATGAGAGACATACGAATTTATTGAACACTTGAAGGTCTAAAATAGATTTTTTTCAAACCAGTGTCTGCAAATTTAATCATCGATATCTTCCTTGTTTTATAATTCAAATATCATAAGAAACAGGATTTTAAGGAGCCTCCAAAAGTGTATTTTGTTTTCAAAAATTCCCCATGAATTCTGAGTTATAGAAGCTAATTTTGGAGCATACGTTTTTTTCTAATTTTTCCATATTTCCTGTATAATTTAGTAAATATTATTAGTTTTCCAATGATTTTCTCATAATATACAACAAATTGAAAAAAAGTTGAAGACCTCCAAGAACTTTTTCAATAGATTTGTTAATTTTCAGAGAAATTGGCCGAAACTGGCGGCTTATATTAGGTCTTTTCCTTTGATTCTGCTAATTTTGAATAATCGATAACTCCATTATTTGATGAACTATTGTAAGAAATAGAGCAACATTAGAAAGAGCATTTCAAGGCGTATCTAAGAATGGTTTTTTCAATGATTTTCTCAAAGTATCTAGCAAATCGAGAGATTTTCGCAAAAAATGCCTACATTACATCTTTTTTTTTCAATTCAGTGTCAAAAAATCAAATTATAATAATTGATATTTCCCTTGTTTGATAGTATATTGTGATACATAGAGTAGTATTGAGAAAAATATTTAAAGGACTACCTATTAGTTTTTTTTATTAAAAAAAAAATTCAATTGAACCTTGAGTCATCTGAGTTATTCGAGTTATCTCTAGAAACATCTTGGAGGACGCTTTTTTTGTTATATTTATCCTTATAACTTAAGAAATATTATCGATTTTTCAATAATTTTCTCACAATTTATAGTAAATTTAAGCACTCTCCAAATCTTTCAGAAATTTGCCAGTGATATTGTTAGTTTTCCGGAAAACTGATGAAAATTATCAATTTTATTTCAAATTTTTCTGATTTGATTAATTTTCTGTTTCTGTTCTATTTCCGTTAAAATAAATTCTAAAAAATCTGTTTTCGATTCGGTTTCTTAAAACATTTCCCCAACATCTCCATTACATTTTAATTTATTTTAATTGAAAAAAGTCGTAGGTGTAAATTACATTTACATTTAACAATTAGTCGTTTATTTATTTTTGAAAAAAAAAATTGAAAAATAAATGTTAAAACAAACAATAATAAACTTAACTACAACTTACTGTGAAAATGTAAATAAATTTACATTTTCGTTGGAGAAAAATTCCATTTACCTCGAATTTATCGTTTATTCATAACAATTAACGAACCGATATATTTTGAAAGCAAGGTAAAAAAGGTTTACTTACAATTAGAAAAAAAAAAAAAGAATAAAATAGAATCGAATCATTGAATGATATTGAGAATTTTTCGTAATAGTATTTTTTTCGGTTAATTAAAAAGTAAATCAATAATTTTAATAGAGAACGATTAAAATAAAACGTATTTCCCCAAGATTCAAATAAAAAATCTTTGTAGATAAATAGATAAACAGAAAAAATACAGTCACGGTCGACTTGTAATACCGTTAATATTTTTTAAACAAAAAAAAAGTTGCATTACATGTACAGATTTGTCAATAATGATAGAAATAAAAATATTAGAATATCGAAGGATAATCGCTTAAATGGTAAATAGTTTCAGACAATTAAATTTGACCTATAATTGGCTAATAATGTAAACGAAATATTTTTAGAATATTCATAATTTTAGGTTTTAAACTTATCAAATTGATTTCTTAAATTTCTTAACAAATATCGAAAAATTTACTCATCTGAATTTTAATAAAATTAGAGAGTTGACTGGCAAAAACGATAAAACGAATAGAAATAACGCGACTTCATTTATTTATCGATCAAATTAGTATCAAATTTTTGGCCTTCGATTTTGAATATTTATATCACGTTAGAGTAATGACCTGCCAAATGTTGAAATTTTTAAAGCTATATCGCGTAATTTACTTAAACGTTTCTAGTTCTAATGAAAACACCTATTATTTGATTAGCGATTTGGAAAATATTCCAAGGATTTATAGTAAGGCCCTTGGAGATAATTTTACTAAAATTTGAATCCCGTAGTTCATCGGGAAATTGGCTAAAAACACCCGTTCAAGAAAAGATTGCGCCACATATTTGTTTTATTATTCTCTATTTTATTCTAGAATAAACGTAAATTTTCGAATAAAATCGAGAAAAACAAATTAATCAATGTTAAAAGAGCATCTAAATGATTTTGTGTGTAACTCGTTTTTGTAAGTCGCAACACCGTCAGAAACGATCGTTTTTTTTTGATCAACTTCTCGATGAGTTATATAGTTTGAATTTTGCCAAAATCATCTCCAGGGGGTTCCCCATAAATCCTTAAAGTATTTTCTAAATACTAGGTGTTGTTATAAGAAATAGAAACATTTAAGTGAAACACACGGTATAATCCAGTCATAAATTCTATCCCAAAATTTTGTATAAGCATAAATTAAAATTTTGAAATGATTAATATTGAAAAATGTAAAAATAAAACAAATTTTTGTTTATCGTACTACCAAAAAATACAATAAAGTCTCGTCTGTCGATAACAAACCATGAACTGGTAGACCTTGCTCGGAGAGTTCGTATACATGCAGCGTAGATAATAGACGTTGAAATGAAGATCTGATATGGTCAGAAAACAGAAATTGATGACTTTGAAAATGAAAATATCAAGGAAATCACTAAAAATTTTACCAATGAGAACCTCATTTATACTTAACGAAGAAAAACAGCATTCACTTCTCGTTCAAAAAAGATAAAAGCCACTACATTTTGTTCTTTTTGTTTTCAAAATAAAATTCTCACAACTAATTGTGAGAAACACCCAATGAAACAAAATTTATGCACATAATAATAGTAAACTATCCAAGCAAAATCATAATTTCTTATTTGGGTTTTACATTTTTATCAAAAAGGCCTCAATACTATGGATAAAGCTATAGGAAAACTGTAGAGCCCTTTAGTACAATATTTGATAACACATTTGGAGATCTATTGGTTTATATTCAGGAAAATGTAGATAGATTAATTTGAATTGATTAAAAAATGTGGTCCTATTTAGAAGATAAAGCTACCGCTATAAATTCCAGTCATCCAGTCAGTTCAAAGCAACTTTCATCAAATCAGGTCAGTATTCAAGCAGAAAAATCGTGCTTTGATTATGTAAAAGTACAGATTATTTTTATTACTCTTGTGAGAAAGGAATTCAAAATTTGTTACTCTTTTTCTAATCAATAATTTTGCAGTTTGTAGTTCTGTTTAACTTTATGCTTTTTAAATTTGAGATAAAACTCGACAATTTACAGAGTTAATAAATTAAAAGTATGTATATAGTTTATATGGGAAGTCCTATTGTTTGAAGAATGATTCGAAGTATATTTTAAGAATTTGTAGAACGATCCTTGAAGATCATTTTACCAAAATTTGAGACCCATAGTTTATTGGGAAATTAGCCAAAAAAACGCTCGTTTAAGGTAATGTTGCGATGTTCGAAAACGAGCCAAACACGTCAAATACTTTGCGCCATCTTATGTCATTCTGAGTCAATTGACGTGTGTAAATCGTTTTTAAAAATCGCAACAAGAAACGAACTTTTATTGACCAACTTTACAAATGAGCTATAAGGCCCAAATTTTGTTAAAATGATTTCCAGGAACTTTCCTACAAATCTTAGAAATATTTTTCAAATTACTCGCCAAATAAAAAGACTTCTAATACAAACTATACAGATATCGTGCTTTTTGCTTAAAAGTAGATATCCCACCCGTTTCACTTAAAAGTATATAGTTTTTAAGGCAACTCCCATTATTTAACAAGGGATTTGAAAAATATTTTAAGGATTTATAGGGGAATGCTTGGAGATCATTTGAGGAAAATTTGAAACTCGTAACTTCTTGGGAAATTGTTGAAAAACAGCTTCAATCGGAAAGTGTCGCGATCTCGACCAGTCTCAAATTTATCCCAAACAAAGAAGAATTATGAAAAGATCTAAGCAAAATAGTTTTTTTTTCATGTTCTCTTACGAAATTCGGGAAAAACAGAAACATGTCCGAGATCGATCATGAATGGAAAGGTCTTTAGCCACTCTCAGGTGTTTACAACTTTTAAATCTAAGGGAAAACATTGTTTATAATTCTGTGTTCGGTATCTTTGTTCTCCCCTTTATTACAATTAATACATAAACAATAAAAGTCACGTACACTTCAGTTGTTATGATATCAATGTCACGGATTTTTTCTTCAAAAAAACACACCGAGTTATTATAAACAATATTCCTCCATAGATTTAAACGTAATAAACAGCTGATAGTGGTTAATGAACTTTTTATACATAATCGATTTCGGAGAACAATTTTTTCTGTTTTTCCCGGATTTCGCGAGGAAAAATGAAAAAAAAAACTAGTTTACTTGAATCTTTTTGGAATGAGTTTTAGGTTGGCTGTCAATGCAAAATTGTCCGATTAAAGTGGTTTTTCACCAATTTCCCAATGAGCTACGAAGTTCAAATTTTTTGTAAAATGCTCACCAAGAACCCCTCTATAAATCTTTAAAAGATATTTCCAATCAGTTGACAATTAATAGGAGTTTTGGGCGGTAAGACCCAGCTTGCGGTATACTTTTAAGTGAAACGAATGGTATAGTTTATATGGCAACTCCGATTATTTAACGAGTGATTTGAAAAATATTTCAAGGATTTATTAGCGAAAAAAGCTCGTTTGTATCGCAATTTTTACAAATGACACAGAATGACTTAAGAATGCCATCAACACTGATTTTTTTTCGTTTTCTCCATTGTTTTCTGGAATTAGTAGAACTATTGTGTATTTATTCCAGAATACAATCGAGAAAAACGGAAAAAATTATATGGGGAGCATCTTTGAATCATTCTGAGTTAATTGAAGTGTTTAACATAAAAATCACAATAATAATTGAAACGAGTTTTTTGACCAACTTGCCGATGAGCTACGGGGTTCAAATTTTGGTGAAATTATCTCTAAATCCTTAAAATATTATTAAAATCGCTCATCATTTAAATGAAAAGCCCTGTATATTTATTTTTATCGGTATTATAAAATAATTAAGAATTGTACTCAAATTCTACCAAAAATTTAGATAATTTGTTGATGATTCAGTTAATTTTTAACGAATTATTTTGTAAATTAGGTAATTTTAATATAAATTGTAACTTTAAAATTATACACACTGTATATTCTCGAAAGATACGTATCAAATAAATAAAAACATGTTAATTTATTTTATTAACGTTAAGTGACTGTTTAATTTTGATTATAATAAATCCAACCTACTCTAGTTGAACTTGATTTAAATGTCGGAAGTCGATTGAATTTTATATAAATTTTCTTATTTAAAAAAATGAATAAATTCAAGGTTGGTAACTATCTTAAAAATTTTTTAATTGAATCAATTAATTAACTAATTAATTAATATTAATATAATTTCGAAAAATTAAAACTACTTACCAGAATATGAAGATTTTGATGTTTCTAATAATTTAAATGTGAATGGTATATGGACTTTCATCATATTCATTTGTGGTATTCTTGGTGTTACTTGATGGAATGTTGATGGAAATAGAAAATCTTCACCATGCACTCTTAACACCAACATATTTCTGAAGTACAAATACCTAATGACACTTAATTGTAATAATAATCAATCAAAAAAAAAAAAAAAAAACAACAATAAAATTAACGAGAAAAACAAACTATTAATTACTATAGATTACAATTAGAACAAAAAATATACAATTACGAGTTTTAATAGAAAAGCTAATAGTTCAATTCATTCATTAACAACCGTGATACGGGTTCGTAATTAAATAAAAAAAATAAAAATTGATGGATTTTAGTTAGATTCCCTTATTTTTAAATGACGAAATCTAAACAGTAACGCGAATTTACTCAACAAATTTCGTAAGATTTTACGTTTTCTTTCGAAAACAAAAACGAAGAGAAGAAATATAGAAAGAAAAAATAACATTTCGGTAGTAATTTCAACATCATTTTTGGAGGAATTTTCAATATTTGTCCTCAATTCTATTCCATAATCCTTACATAATCGACAAAACAGGTAAAATTAGTTGTAATATTAGAAATATAACATTTGTAACGCATCAAAACATTTAAACAAAGAAACAAACTATATTTAATTAAAAGAAAATCAATTAATTATTAAAATAAACGAATAGTGATTAATTAATTAATATTATTGGTGTTGGATTATGTCATAAATTTTTGTGTATTAAACGAATGGAAATGTTATTGAATTCAAATTATTATCATAATCGAACAATAGAATCATTAAATTAATCGATAAGAAATTAGAATTCAATAATAACAAATTGATTTTCTTATCAAATCAACAATACTTGAATATTGAAATAATTTATATTGTTGGAAAAAAAATCGGATTAACTCTGGATCAAAACAATTGATTTTCCCAAAAATGGCCAACATAATTCGAAAAAATCCCCAATTATCTCATATTTGAGTGAATTTCAATTAAATTTCCACCATTCAATTAATAAATTTACATAATCGATATTATCGATTGTATAATAATAATAATAATGAATAAAATTACTGACCTAGTGATGAATAATACCATTGCACAAAAACATAATAAAATAGCCGCTATTGAGAACATATTGGAGAATTCAGCAGCTGAAATTAATAATGTAGTCATTGTCACCATTTATATGTTTGAAACGTTTCATTTAAATTAAAGAAATCGAATTATTCCAATTTAATTTAATAATCAACATAACCAATACACAGACCGATGACAGACTGAGTTCAATTTTTCAAAATATACGTCTTTTAATTCACCGAACCATTCACCAATTTTCTGTTGTTATTACCAAAAATTGCGTCACGTCGTCACTTTAGATACCTCCAACCTTGGACAATTTTTCAAACATACCCGATCTATCTCCAATTAAAATCAATCATTTCTTTATTATCTTGATTGACGATTAAATTGAAAAAAACAACAATAATAACGGTAATAATTTTGATTTATTAACAAGACTTATTGTGAAATAATTGAAATGACAGTGGCGCTGATGTGTCAAAATATACAACTCCAAGGCGTCTAGATCGCTTTATTTGCGCAACTAAACCCGTATCCATCTAGTGGAATAGAGCAGAACTACTTGAAATACCGGCGAATTCGAAAATTGCCTATTTATTCTTCAATTATTGAAATTTTCTTGTCTATAAAAACAAATCGCTCATATTAATTTGAATAAGAGGCAAAGTAGAGTGAATTTTTTGATAGTTTAGTTCTTATTTACAGTGTTAGTTAAGCTAATATTCAACAGATAGCGCTCTTTAACAACAGGTAATATGGCCAATTTTTTGGACAAAAATTACATAAATTTCCCATTTAAAACTATTTGTATTTTTATGATTTTAATTATCGATTAGAATAAACAATAAATTTGAGTTAAGTTTATTTTCTAAAAATTAGCGCCATCTATTTGCGTATTTTCGAAACTACAGAAATGACAGTTTCAATATCGATAAAACAATCAAGTTAACTGTTATATTATGTTTATTTATTTTTATCAGTTGTTTATTTTGATAACAATTTTCGGAAATTTGTTTAAAACGGCCGAAATGAAATTAGTGTCGGTTAATTTTGAAGTTTACGGTAGAGTACAAGGTATACAATCAATTTTATAAAATAATAATAAAAATATTATTATATAATTAATTTCAGGTGTTTTTTTTCGCAAGGTATTTACAGTCTTTCGTGTTGTAAAAATCGAATAAATTTATGTAAATTTTCCAGTATACCCAAGAAGAGGCGGAGAAATTGGGCCTAAGGGGTTGGTGTATGAATACGTCCGCTGGTACAGTCAAAGGGGTGCTTGAGGGTGATAGTAATAAAGTTACAGATATGTAAGTGTATATTTTATAAATTTTTGATAAATATTCGATTAATATTTTCGTATAGGAAACAATGGTTACAAAAAGTTGGAAGTCCGAAATCTAGAATTGAAAAAGCCGAATTCCACGGCGAAAAAGAAATCAAATCGTACACTTACGATTCTTTTATAATTCGACGATGAATTATTATCGGGCTAGAAAATTAATTAAATTATTTGTATTTATTATTTAAAAATAAATAAATGGTATACAACTAACCACACATTTCTATCTGTCAAATTATTTCCAGTACGTAATCCCGGATTTTTCAGATTTAAATCCGGCAACATTGCGTTATAATTATCGTTTATTTTACAAGATGTCAGTTTAGTTAATATGTTATGCAACCAATAATACAATAATTGAGCGCTTAATTTGGAATTTAATCAATTAGTAATCGTATTTTAAATGAAATGATGTAATATTGGCTTATTTTCAAGATAACAGTATAATAGATGCTTAATTCATAAGCGACACTGATTTAAAGAAAACAACACTTGTTGGATTATTTTTAAAGTAACGGATATTTAAAATTTTGGAATACTTCAATGCATGACCTTTATCTTGTTTTCCTTCCTCTTATCAACCTAATCCAATTGTACACGTACAGTTTATTAACACCGAAAGGATCAATATTTGTTTAAACAATTATCCGGGGTTAATTCTCTCGGAACAGGTGTTTATAAATATCGCTATTTCCAATTGAAATGAATAAAATTGTTAATTTAAAAGTCAAATTTATTTTATCGAAATTGTCACATTGACGGATATTATCGATTTGAAATATTTACAAACTACATAATTAGAAGATAGTGTATTGGAAATAATGGGCGAAATTACGTGAACAATTATGGTAAGTCGTAAGGAAATTTGTATCTAATTATTTTAACGATAAACGAATTATTTGGCTAAATATCGTTTATTTGTGCTGGTTAATAAAAAAATATTTTATGCTAAAAACGGACTTTCTATAATAAGAAGTAAAATAATCAAAGGTTTGTGAGTACCACTCGTTTAGTTTTCGTACAATTTGTAAAGAGAAAGTAATAATTCTTGTTAGATTATTGAAAATAATGACAAACTATGAGTTGTGTTTTTGATTGTGCTAGAAGTCGAAATTTTGTGGTTTTTAATTCGAATTTTGAAAATTTAAACAGGTAAATTTTGCTTTGATCATTGCTTATTACAAAACAAAAATTGATTGCTAATTTAATTATTGCTCTACAATTTCTTCTTGTCGTCACCAATTATTATACATTTTTTAAATCACAACTTTCATTTGAAATTATTAAATAAAAAATTATTACGGATATGTATAATTTATTGCCCATAAAGCGTGACCGACTTTTATGAGTTTTACAATATTGAAGTGATTTATAACAATTTTCTATACAGATAGGCCAGAGGAAAATCGGATTTTTCCTACTAATATTTTGTTCTATTAAAAATAAATTAAAAGTGATTTTTTTCGTTTATTTTGCAGTAGAAAATTCGTTTCTATTTGCATTATTTCTATTTATATTCAGTGTTGTAAAGGAAAACGACCGGGCTTGTTTGAATGGGACGTTGGGTATATTTAGTTTAAAATATAATTGTGAATATTTGTTAAATTTCGCACTTTTGTCAATGTTGTTCCCATAATTTATATTTCCTGTTATTGTCGTTATTTGCCTTAGTAGCTGTGAGTTTTCGCTCTTTATCACCGCATGTGAGTATCTGATTTTATTCAAATTGAACATCACAAAAGATTGGTGAATTTTTAGTTTTAAATCCAACTTTACTTGGTTAAAGGGCTGGAAAAAAGTAGAGTTTTCAATTTTCACTCAAAACTCAAGTTTTTGGGCTTGTTTGAAAGAGCATTTCTAACTTAATACGAGAGATCTTATAGTTGTGGAAATTTTGAGTTATAAATGAAAATCTAGATGCAGGTTTTTTCTTATTTTCCCTCATAACTCAGCCAAATTGAAAGAGTTTCCAAATATCTGAGAAATTGTNAAATTTTGAGTTATAAATGAACATCTAGATGCATGTTTTTTCTTATTTTCCCTCATAACTCAGCCAAATTGAAAGAGTTTCCAAATATCTGAGAAATTGTCCGATAGGTTTAATAGTTTTCCGCAAAATTGAGGAAAACTATACAATTTAAAGTTTTGAAAATTCGAGGAATTTTCCTAAAATTATGGAGAAATTCTTAGCCATTTTCACCGGTTGTTTTGCACTAGTTTATTATATTGCTGTTGTCAGAAAAGCTTGTTTATTTCCCTAGGAAAATTGTACGGAAAACAACACTACTAACTCAAAGGATCCACAGCTTAAAATGCTCTTTCAAATGAGCCCGAAAACTTGAGTTTTCACTGGAAAATGAAAGAGAAATAGTTTTTCGAAAATTCCACTACTAATTGTCAATATTTAGAGTTAATGGATAGGGTTTTGTTGAGGAAAACCTTGACATTTCGGCGGTTTCCACATTATTAAAGATTCTAATCTCTTGTAAATACAGAACGTTTCATTTTAATTTTTCGATTCAATCTAAAGTTTGAAGAAAGTAATCAAAACACTGTTATACAACTATCGATTTTATTCAATGAAGGCTCAATTAACGCACTTTCAAATAAATAGTAGAAATTTCACTTTTTCGATTGCCTCTAGAAGATTTTAGATGTTATCAATCAGGATTCAGGAGAAAGGGAATTTAAAAAAAAGCGTAAATACCCAATTTTTAGATGTTGATAAGATTTATCAGTAGAATTTGCTCTAATTATTTTCGCCAATTCACTCTAATTGTTGCATGAACTTTATTACTTTAAAGATGTCCACTGATAAGATCCCCTCTTTGATTTGAATTAAAGAAATGAATGATGAGGAAATAAGTGTAGATATATAAACTACATTACAATGTATACATAGATAGATATATCAAAGTCAATATTAAATACTTTAACTGGATGGAATTCTTAAAATAAAAATTTTTTGTATAGAATTGCCACAATGTTGATAATTGTGTTATCTATTTGTGTGTGTGGTTTAGCTTCCATTTCAAAAACATTCAAAAGTGCTCGAACACACGTTGAAACAAACAGTATTCGTTCAATATGTGGTTGTTAAAGTTCCAATTTCCCAAAATCTATAAATAAAAAATTGAGTGTAAAATGGAGGATTTCCCATTGGATTCTTGTAGTTGTAACCCACAATTCAAATCAACCATGGAGAATACTGTAATTGTTAATAATAATAATAGAAATAAAACAACCCCTAATTGAATTTCAACCAAATTTTTGTTATTTTCCAGATGGAGAATCCATCTTTTGTCAAGGAGAGCAACCACAGCTACAACACAGAATTGAAGACATTATCATCAATTAATAATAACAATAGTAATGATGGTAGTTCTAGTGGTATTTGTCGTACTGAAATTTGTTCAACAGTAAGACAAAGGTACCCACCACCGGATCTAGGTGGTAGTCCGTGGCAACAGTATAAAACATATTGTCTAATTGGTATTATAGTAATTGTAATTTTATGGATAATTATTTATAGTATTTTAGGCCATTTAGAGATTTTGTGATCGTTTTTTTTAATTAACTAATTGTGTGTGTGTATATTGTTTAATTTTTAAGTGATAATTATAGACTTGAGAACAACAAAATCTTAGGGCTTCCTGTTTTAACTTTGTTGAAATTTTCTATATAAATCAACAAAACATTGTAAAATCAGTTGTTTTAATAAATAAATATTGCACAATCGCATCTTTGAATGATGTACGTGTAGTGGGAAAAACTAGAATTTAAAATCGTGACTTCAAGGTAATCTTTTTATAATAACATTAAACACACAATTGTTTATACGTCCAATATACAAATTATAAATCAACAATAATCGATAGATATTTTTTTTAAACAATGTTATCAATTTAATATCATCATTATCAAAATCAAAAATATATAATTGTAGATTAAGTGTCTCAAAATTGGAAAATACATCGCCACAAAATGGAAACGAGCAGCACTGAGATTTTAACAAGACGAAGCAATGATGTAAGTTTTAATAATTTAAAAGAAATTATATAATTTATTTAATTGTAGAATTCACCGCAAATTGAACCGAATATACCCGGAAAAACGAAACAAACCAAGCAAATAATTGTCGGTTGGGACAGACAGAAATCGTGGACTTTCCTTGGACTTTCACTTTGTTTCATTGTATGGGCGTGCATCTATTTCCCGTTAATATTGTAATTAGTTTCACGGACCAACAAAGTCTTATAATAATCGATGCATATTTGTTCAATTAAAGCATGTATTAAATAAATTCTATTTTCTTAATTTGCATTTTTGTAAATCAAATCCGACCCTGTGTCTGTATAACTGGTTGCCTACCATCGATAAATTGACAGTTGTCCAGTGATTTTGTGAAACTAAATCAATTATTTATTAAATAAATTTACTCGAGATTAGTTCTAGTCATGTATCCTGCTTAATTTTGAAGACACTGTTCAACAAGTGATAAGAATGATAACAGACAGGAGTATAGCAATACCAGTTATTACGGTTATTGTTTCAATTATTATCAATGTATTTTGTAAGTAGTTTTAATAAATTTACTTATCATGTTTATTGAATAATTGTTTATCTCCTGTTGGATTGTTCAATTTAAAGTACAGTTGAATTTGGTCGTAATCAGTTCGAAAAGTCGTCAAATATTCCCAATAATCGGAATATAGTTGATCGAATTCAACTTGACTCGCTGAAATGGGGTCATATACAGGGTGTCTCTAGATAATTGAATTTCGGATAGAAGTTTATCAACTAGGCTATTATATCTAATTAGGAGTATTTTTTTTTTATTTCAATCAATTACTACTTTCTAAAATTTTATAACAATTTAAGACGATTTTTCAGCTAAATTACCGAATTTAAGCATAGATTTTGGGGCATTTTACTGCCAAATTCACAAATTTAACAACTTTCCAGAGACGACCATTTTTGTGGGGAATTTTCCGATTAAAGTCTAGATTTTAACAAATTTTGGCCCTCTAGTTAACCCATTGCTATCTATGTGCCCCTTTTATCACTCTTTATGGAGCATTTTTAAAGAATCCAGACCTATAGTAAATTTAGGGATGTAGTAAAAAGGGGTGAATTTGACAGGAAATTAAAATAAACAATAATAAACTTATAGTACACAAAAAAATAGCAATAAAACGTAATAAAAATCAACAAAAATAAAGTCCAAAGTCTTTTCAACCAAAATTTATTAGAAATTAGTAAAAAAAAGATTAAAAACATAAAATTTAAAGTTCAATTGTTGATCTATAAACAAACGAGTATTGTTTAGTTCCTCAGTATTACCAACGTAAGGATTTAAATTTTACTATATGTTTATATAATAAAAGTTACTAGTCCTTGAATTAGAAGGTTGGCAACAAATTCAAAACTTTCTACTACATGAGTGGATTTACTATACTAGTTTTATGTCTATTGAATGAAGATTTGATACTTTTTGAACACTTGAAGGATAATTATGACCCAATTCCGCTGTAATTGGAATAAATAAGGAATTAAGACGCATTAAAATAACTTAGGTCGTGATATAACCGGCATTAATAGTGCTCCACTAAACACTTCGGTTTGGGGTTTACCAAAAACGACACCATGGCCAGCTTTGGGTCCTATAAGGTCAAATAATCCCGTCCAACAACCGACATGGGTTAGACCAAATAATAACAATAATTACAATTATAACAACAATAATAATAGGGCTAGAATTAGTCAAATAAATCGTGCTACAGGGCCAACGAATCAACAAATTGCTACAAATCTTAATGTAACTGATGACGAATTAAGGGAATTTAGTGAAATTTTATTGACAAAAGACCAGAATAATGCTGCCAGATTTATAATTGTGAATTATCAAGGCAGGACAACATCGAGATCGGAAAAAGATGAAGCACCATTACCGTAAGATTTAACACTTCAATATTTCTGTATATTTCAAATTAAATTTCAAAGGTTATTGACAATTAATCAAGAAACTTATCAAATTCCGACAATATCGAAGATGATCCAACTTTACGACAATTACATCGTCTTCACCAATACAAGTGAGGATTATTTGCCGCAAGAACGCACCGAAGAGAACCACCTATTGGAGGCTCTACTACAAACACCGATCATGCAATTTACTCGAAATTTTCTGATACAAAAAGGTGGTTAATTTGGTTAAAATGGCAAATTTTTGATTGTTTATTCTAGGAAAACTAGGCCAAGATGCGCGACAATTCCAAGATAAATTACGCGAAATTTGGTTCAATATGTACGCCCGTGGTGGTCGGCGGGTCGGCTCCAGCGGCTTCGAGCACGTTTTCCTCGCCGAAATCAGGAATAACCAAGTGTCCGGCCTGCATAATTGGCTGTATTTCAACCAAGAAGAACAACGAAATAACGCCAATTATCTCGGGTATCTCAAAACGATCGATTTGGGCAATGTACCGGCGATTTGGTTGGTAATTCGATCGGATTAATCGAAATTTGTTGCAGAAGGGCGCAATTTTGAAGCATCATTTCAAATTTTACGGGATCGATAAACCGGTTGGTTCGATGTTTATCGGTACGAGTCCGGAGTTGGAAATGGCTTTGTATACGACTTGTTTTTTGTTGAGAGCCGATCATATTTGTCCGTTGAAAATGAATGGTCATCGTTTTGTTATAAGGACGTTTACTTACCGGTATCGCGGTAAGGATATGATAGGTAGCGCTTTTCCGGAAATTTAGTATTGTTCATTATAATTGTAGAAAATAAAACTAATTACTAGATTTTTGTTATTCCTTATATTAAAATATAGTAGTATCTAAACAAATCTAAACGAGAATTACATAAATAGAGATAAAGACTCGTATCTTTGTGATAAATATACGCATCTCTGCTAGAGGTCAAAACATCGAGAGTTCAATTAGCTCCAACAACAAATTTTTGAGTATTCTCCGTTTTAATCGCACTGAAATAACCAAAAAATGTACTTAAAATTGTGTAAATTACACCTGAGTCGGAACCAAATTAAATTAACAAATTATATTCGCAACTATCACAGTGATAGAGTGTTTGGTTTTACGGCAAAATCGAAAAGTTCTTATCTCGGTAAGATTGACACATGTAAAAATTTCCATTAACCCAAATCGATTGTAGTACCTGATCAAGTATTGGAAAATCGAAATAGATTTAGTAATTTCTATCGGTTAGTTGAAGCTTATCGGAAATATGCCCACAAAACGGCCAACATCAATCCAGTATGTTTCACCAAACAAACCAGGTAATTTTCTAGTTAATTATATCGAGAAATTATAAGATTTATTGTAGTATTTTACCGCAACTCAATTGGAGAAATTACGGCTTAAAAGACGACGAAATTGTCAAATTTAACGGGATTATAAATAACGGAAAAGATGATGGAACAATTCTAGAAGCTGTAGAGTTTCTGGATCAAATCTACAATAAAACCGCCGGTGTAGAATTCACCCATTTAGAAGTAACAAACGAAAATTAAACGAATAAATACCCCAAATTGATGTTTCAGGATGAGGAGGAGATCGAATGGTTTGCCGGAAGAATCGAGGAAATCATACCGCAACCTTTGGCCAACGAAACGAAATTATCGATAGTTGCCGAAATGTTGAAATCGCAAAATTTCGATAACTATCTGGCCAATAAATTCCCCGGCGTTAAACGGTACGGCGGCGAAGGCGCCGAAAGTATGATGGCGTTCTTTCGCAAATTCTTCGAGCTATCAATTGCGGATAATTTGGAGCAAATTGTTGTTGCAATGCCGCACCGTGGACGATTAAATCTGTTAACCGGCATGCTGAATTTCCGGCCGATTAAGATTTTTGCTAAACTAAACGGAAAATCGGATTTCCCAACGAAATATCAAGTTACCGGCGATGTTTTGAGCCATTTTAGTGAGTAATTTCGATACAATTCGAATTTTTATTAATTTTTGTTTTAATTGAAGTCTCCTCGACTGATTTAAACTACAATGATAAGAATTTACATGTTACAATGTTGTATAATCCGTCGCATTTAGAAGTAGTGAATCCGGTGTCGATGGGCAAGACTCGTGCTAAACAACTGACAACAAAAGATGGAGATTATAGCGAAAATTCGCTGAATTGGTCCGATAAAATATTGAATTTACAAGTCCACGGTGATGCGGCAATAATCGGACAAGGCGTCAATCAAGAATGTTTAGTCTTATCGAATACGCCCCATTTTAACATCGGGGGCACTATACATCTAGTCGTTAACAACCAAGTAGGTTTCACCACACCCTCAGATCGGGGCCGATCGTCGCGTTATTGCACCGATCTAGCCAAAATTATCTCATCGCCTGTAATCCACGTGAACGGCGATGATCCCGAGATGGTATCGAAAATGGCCCAATTAACATTCGAATATCAACGACGATTCCGCAAGGATATCTTCCTCGATTTGAATTGTTACCGACAATGGGGACATAACGAGATGGACGATCCGACAATAACCAATCCGGCATTGTATAGAATCATCAAAAATCGCGATACAATTCCGAATAAATACGCGAAAAAATTGATAGATGATGGTGTTTTAACCGAGGAATACAGGCGCGATATTATCAAATCGCACACGAATTGGTTGAATGAACATCTGAAAATTGTCGATAAATACGAGCCGGAAGTATTAATTTTTAAAGTTTCTAAACAACTAATTAAACACGAATTATTTAGGATATTTTCTTCAAAAAACAATGGTCGGGTATTAGTCAAGCTGAAGAAAACGTCACCACTTGGGATACGGGAATCGATATAGATTTGATGACGTTTATCGGGGGCCGTTCTGTTATCTACCCCCAAGATTTTGTAAGTCGCCCTATACTAAATAATCGTAAATTAATTGTAAAACCAACAGAATATCCACCCGAATTTGCTAAAAACGCACATAAAACCACGTCTGAATCGTATCGCAGAAGGCGCGAGTATCGATTGGGCTACCGCTGAAGCTCTAGCTATCGGATCACTACTCTATGAAGGTGATATTTCTAATAACCCCTAAATTAAACCGATTTCAACCACAATTACAGGCTATAACGTGAGAATTAGCGGACAGGACGTGGGTCGGGGCACCTTTTCTCACCGACATGTAATGTTAGTTGACCAAGAAACAAACCGAACGTACATCCCTTTGAATAATTTACACAACAATCAAACGGGATTTTTAGAAGTCGCCAATAGTATTCTATCGGAAGAAGCCGTATTGGGCTACGAGTACGGTATGAGTGTTGAGAATCCGGATAATTTGGTCATTTGGGAGGCGCAATTCGGTGATTTCTTCAACGGCGCGCAGATCATCTTCGACACATTCATAACAACAGGCGAAGGTATACTTGTAACTCTTGTAACTGTTGATTAGAAATTATAATTTTAGATAAATGGTTATGGAGTAGTGGTTTGGTTGTGCTCTTACCGCACGGCTATGACGGTGCCGGTCCCGAGCACAGTTCTTCGCGTATCGAACGCTTCCTCCAGTTAACCAATTCAAATGAGGCTAAAGTCGATGGTGACAATATTAATATGGAAGTTTGCCAACCCAGCACGCCGGCTCAATATTTCCATTTATTACGCCGACAAATCGTGCGTAATTATCGTAAACCGTTAATTATAATCGCACCAAAGACTCTATTACGTTTATCTGATTGTGTATCGAAATTCTCTGAAATGACACCGAAAACAACATACCAACCTGTTATTGGCGATTGTACGGATATCGATCCGATACGTATTGAACGAGTATTATTGACATCGGGTAAACATTATTATACGTTGAATGAGAAACGGAATTTGTTGAATAACAAAGATACGGCTATTATTCGATTAGAATCGTATTGTCCGTTTCCGACATTGTTTCTACAACAGGAAATTGCCAAATTCCCTAATGCTAAAGGTAATAAAATAATTAAAAGTATAAATTAACGGGTAAATAATTCGATTGTAGTGTTCGTTTGGTGCCAGGAAGAGCCGCGAAATATGGGCGCTTGGACGTTTGTCAAGCCACGCTTCCAGAACCTAATCGGGAGACAAGTAATTATAACAAGAGGGTGATACGATTGGCCGTTAGAGATAGGAAGTTTTTCAAATTTACATTGAATTTCAGGAATTTCGACACAATTTTTCTTTACATAGTCAGATTTCCATTAGTTCTCTTCCTGAAAGTGTCCAGTCTAGTCGGCTATGACTTAATAATTTGTCTAAACAAATGCAAAGAAGGCTTAGAAAAATGACGTTAACTATCATATTTGAGGTTAACAATAAATATTTTACACGATTTTTTCAGCAATTTCAGTAAATTTTACACAAAAGAAGAATCCAATTAGTTTTGGTTTAATTAATTATCAATTTCTTCTATTATTTTTCATTTAAGTAAACCTAAAAATAATTATTTAGATGTCAATTGTGACAATTGAAAGTCATTTGCTAAGCCTCCTATGTTTTAGTTTTTTTTCAGGGAAAAATTTAGTTTAAACTGAAAATTCTAAATAACTGAAAAATTATCAGATAGGTATAGAGAATGTTGATATAATTCGATGCAGAATTCTTTCCTCTATCTAACCCTATAAAGATAAATATGTTCGATTTAAAATAAGAAAGATATTACGGTTTGAAAGTAGCTGAACGAGAGCTAAACACTGAAATTTTACCTGAAATTCGTAACTTAGACTAGATTGCAAATTTTGATTGTCTGTAGCAATAGTTTCAAAGATACGGATTTTTTATCAGATACTTCAGATAGTGGAAATTTGAAAAACTCAACGGCCCATCGTCGGAACTCCAGTATAATTAAATATTTGTTGTTTTAGATTAAATATTGCGGACGTCCAACACAAGCAGCCCCGGCTGTCGGTATAGGGAAAGTCCACCTACAACAAGTTAACGATATTACAACAAAACCGTTCACAATCAAACATTATAATCAGGTTTAATTCGTTATCAAATCAAATAAAATTAGCCATATACTTTTTTTATATAATAATAATAATGTACACAGTACAATACAGTGCTAGCTATCTACGAAATATTCCTGTTTTGTCAGTTGATCTATAAGCCTGACAGTTACGTTAATACTTACTGGCTAACTTAAATTTTAGAATTAGTTTTATAATTAATCATATTTATATGTATGTATATAATAGAAAAAGGACAGTATATTACAAATATGATATACACAGACATCAGTCATATCAAAACATAAATATTGATTAACAGTTTTCCCTTTAAATTGTTTTATAAATTGAGTTAGAGGAAAATCAAAAAGTAGCAAACAGTGAATTCTTATAAATTAATTAATTAATTAAATGGAATTTCGTAATTATAGCTAATATTAAAAAAAAAATCAAATTTACCGTTATTATTAATTATTATTACTTTTTATACAAATCACAATACCAATAAATCGTTGCACTTCATCAGAATTTCTTCCGGAATCCAGAAGAAATAAAACAGCGGCAAGAAATCGTAAAGTTCTCCTAAATCGTCTACAAATCTACACAATCAGTCAACGTAAGAAAATGGTATCAAAACGAATTACTATCTCTTACATTATTTTTTTGTTGGTTTTTAATTTTTAATTATCTATGGGTAGTTTCAATTCATCTAATTTAGTTTGATAATGTGAATATGGCACCAGTTTTTCATTTTTTTTTGTTAATTAATAATAGAAAAGAATCGAAAAAACTGCACTTTACATTGTTGTATCTCCTATACAATATTTAACAGTTGTGACGAATTTACGAAATAAATATTGAAAGCTCTCGGTTAAATTGCTGATATAACAAAAAAATTATTTACAAACTTACAATCTATCAACCAATTTCAACTAATTTCATCCTCTCAAATTATTCGAATTGGAATACTGATTCATTTAATTATTGTTTCGGATACCGTACGCTGTTGTTTTAGAAACAATTAAAAAAAAACTTATAAAACATTCAAAAATTTCTCAACACTTATCACACAACCTCGCTCGTATTTACAAATTTGTCTCAATTTTAAAGCTATTTTCAATAATACATAAAATGATGATGATGATGAAAATTTGAATGGCGAAAATACGCGAAATTATAACACATTTCGTCCGATTTGAAGCATTTTGGGGGTTTTTGAAACCTAATCACAATCACAGAACTAGTTGAACACAAATGTTAAAGTAAAATATCCCAACAAATAATAATATAACAAAATATACAACAATTTTTCTATAAATATAAATATAATGTTAAATCAAATTTTCTTTCAAATTAAATTTATATTTATTACATTTCTTTATATAATAGAGAGTAATTCCGGCTATAATTTCTCGTATTTCCCCCGC
This sequence comes from Hycleus phaleratus, assembly GCA_013841185.1. Lineage (NCBI taxonomy): Eukaryota > Metazoa > Arthropoda > Insecta > Coleoptera > Meloidae > Hycleus > Hycleus phaleratus. The sequence goes on from JACDRP010000183.1 coordinate 74,975, forward strand.
AATTAATCTAAATAATAAATAATTAAAAAATAAATTTAACAAGTAACTTAATAAGTGTAAACTTAAAACAATATCAATCTAACAATTAAATTCTGTACAAGCCTTATTTTAATAACGTACTCTAATTTCATTGATTTCATCTCAATTTTAATTGTGAAAATTGTACCCAAATTGAGTTTAAAAATTACGACAATATTGCTCTAAATTCTATGGTGCATTATTTCTCATTTATATGAATCAATTTAAAATCAACTGTAAATTAATTGAAAGCAAAATTTGTGTAACAATTTTTTTCGGTTAATTGGAAGCGCCTGCATTTGATTGTCCTAACCCTAATTGTGGAGTTGTTGTAGTTAACTGATCAGTCGTGCGGTAATATTGCTAAGCTGTTGTTACTGCTAGTTGTTTGTTTTTAAAGATGTTTTACATTAATTTTATTTTGTGCAAAACACTTACAAATTTAATATTTATATGTTAAAGTCTTCTGAACACTTGTCTTGTCCATTTGATTTTTGTATTATAAATAAATAAATTAAAAATTAGTGGTACATTATATAGAGATACTTGTTGTTTTAGTTTACCATAAGTGTGTGAGATTCCATTGGTGCAGCTGAATCGTATAGAGTATCAGTATCTTGAGTAGGTTCTCCTTGTAATTGGCACTGATTTGTTAGGGTACCAGCACCACAATCACAGAAGAATCTGTAATAATTTTATTATAACATAATTGTCGATTAAATGTTGATTAAATTTACCTATCGTGCCTGATGAATTCGACATCGTGTCCAGCATGACACGTTTTAATACAATTAACACAAATTGCATTACGATCTGTAGTATTGCATGTTTGACAACGGTAGAAATCATGCATTGGAAACGATGTATAACTGGATATTTTATAAAGACATTGTCCATTGGCTACGGCTTTTTCGACAGCATCTTGATTGTTGAAGATTTTATTACCACGAACAATCGGTTGTACACCACTAGCTAAACATAAACCACCAAAACGATTATTAAATATTTGATTTGATTCTAATGTGGCTGTAGCATTATTTGTTATTTCAACACCAGCAGCTAGACCATCAAATATACGATTACGTCTCAATATTGGATGACTTTGTGTTGATATTAATACACCAGCTTGGGCATTTCTAAATATATCATTCTCTTCTAATATACCTTTACCACCATTAAATATACAAATACCACCATCACGGCCATCAAAGATTTTATTACGTTTCAATGTTGGATTTGAATCGGTTTTAATCCAAACACCAGCCATAGCATTATCGAAAATTTCATTCTGTTCTAATAGACCTAAACCACCATTATAGACTAATACACCACCATTTTGTCCACCCCATATTTTATTACCGCGTATAACTGGATTACTACCAGTACGTATTTGTACACCCGAATATAAATGATTGAATATATCATTATCTTCAAGTTTACCATGACCGTTATCGTAAAAATAAACACCAACTTGTTTACCAGAATGGATACGATTACGTCTTAATACTGGCGAACTACCTGTTGTTATCCATACACCAGCTAATGTATTTGCATAAACTTCATTCTCTTCAATTAAACCTTGACCTTTTTCATGTACATAAATACCACCATGTTGTCCATGATGGATTTTATTATGGCGCACAATTGGATCACTATTAGTCCTTATTTGTATACCGGCTAATGCATTACCGTAAATATTATTATGTTCAATTAAACCACGTCCTTCACCAAATATATAAACACCACCTTGATGGCCATTATAAATTTCATTTCTTCGTATTGTTGGATTACTATTTGATGTTATCCAAACGCCAGCGAAATTATTTGAATGGATTTTATTATCGATAAATTGACCTAAACCGTTTTCGTGAACGTAGATGCCACCAGTTTGTCCATGATGGATTTCACATTGGACTACTGTTGGATTTGCACCTGCCTTCACTTCAAAACCGGCTATTCGATTATTGTGGATGTCGTTCGCTTCAAAATAACCCTAATTAAGAAAATTACACAATTAAAATATAGAAAATTAAATTATTTCATTGATATTTATTAGAGATGTTACGCCATAACAGAAACGAAGCTTACCGGAAAATTTCTAAGATATTTGGAGAGTTTTGCATATATAGTGAGAAAATCATTGAAAAATTTAGAATATTTGCCAAAAAGGGAGAAATATGGAAAAATTAATGCAAGACATGCCTAAAGATTCTTCTCTGTAATTTAGAACTTAGATGGATTTTTTCAAAATAGAAAACTTTCTTGCATTCTTATTGAAATACTCTTTCTAATCCTTGTAAATTCATTGAAATATCTCATTAAATAAGCAAGATATCGATGATTAAAAACTGGCATTTTTAGAACGTCGAATCAACGAAAAAAATGTAATGTAGACCTTCAAATTTTTGTGAATTTCCCGGAAAACTAACAGAACTAGTGAAAAATTTCTTGTCGACTTGAAAAACTCTTCCAATTTGCTATATTTTGTTGAAAAATCATTGCAAATTTGATAATATTCACAAATCTGATTTTTTTAACAAAACACATGCTTCAAGATTGTGCACTGTAACTCAGAATTCAATCAGCATTTTCCAATAGAAAAAACCCTTTAAATACATCTTAAATTGCTCTTTCTAATGTTGCTATATTCATTGTAATATGTTATTAAACAAGCGAATTATCGATGATTAAAATTTTACAATTTTTGAAATCCGAAACAGAAATATAAATGTTATATGGAGCCTCAAATTTATGCTAATTTTCTGAAAAACTGGAGAATTCCAGGGTGATTTGAAAAATCGTTAAAAATTTTAAGAAAATCGATATTTACGAAGTTATAGAGGAAAATGTGAAGAAATAAAAAACTCAGATTATCATTAACTCAGAATTAAATCGGAATTTGAATGAATGCTCGTTAAAATTCTGCTTCTAATGACTCGTTACAATATTCAAACAAGCGAGATATCAAATTGGACAATTTTTGAACTCATAAACAAAAATATGTCAGTTTCGGAAAAACTAACAAATCTACTGGAGATTTCTTGGAAATTTGAAAAGTCCATTCAAATTGCTATAAATTTTGAAAAAATTATTGAAAAATCGAATTATAGAGAAAAGTATGAAAAAATTGTAAGAAACATGCTTGCAGATTATCTCCTTTAACTCAAAATTCAACCGGAATTTTTCAAAATAAAATGCTCCTTGACTCGTTACAATATAACATCAAACAAGCGAGATATCTACATTTTTTAAATTAATCGAAAAAGATGTAATTGATGGGCGGAAACAGAACTCTTAGAACTTGCAGAAATCCGTAACATCTCTAATCATTAAATAAAAAAATATACCATTCCACTATCAAATGTGAATATTCCCACATCTCTACCATGATGGATATGATTACGGCGCATAATTGGATTAGCATTATTCTTCACCCATATACCAGCTAATGCATTACGACTAATTTCGTTATCTTCATAGGTACCTTGAGCAAAATCGGTCACATATAGACCAACATTTTCACAATCACTGATATCACAATGACGGATTGTTGGATTTGCTCCGGCACCACTTACACAAACCGCTGCTCCAACTGAAATCAAAAAAAATTAATAAAATTCAATCAAACCAGTAGTCGAAATAAAGTAATATCAATCTTTTGACCTTAAAATTTGATACTAAAATGATTTATTTATAAAGTAGTGTAATTTCATCTCAATTACGGTATCTTTTACAAATTCTATTTACACTAAAATATAATATTTTTTTTGATAGCTCACCTACTGAAGTACTCCTAATGATACAATGATCAATTGTTGGACTACAATTTTCACCAACTTCTAAACAATAATGTTTATGATGTGGTACAGTTGATGTAACATCAGGTGAGAATTTTAATGTTAAATGACCACAATATGCATTTTTAGCACCTTCAACAAACATAACAGTCGATTCAGATTCACGTTCTAATATAACAGATTCAGCAACATTTCCAGGTGCGGCACCAATTAATGCAATATCAGAATCATCAATAACCAAAAATTCACCACGATAAGTACCAGCATGTAAAAATATCAATGCACCTTGATTTGTATTCGTACCATTCTCATTTAATGTACTATTTGTTGTATTAATATTACTATTATTGTTGTTGTTATTATTACTAATATTATTAGTATTAGTATTACTAGTATTATTACTATTATTATTATTGTTGTTGTTGTTGTTATTACTACGTTCATCAGCATAGTCTAGAGCAGCTTGAATTGTATTAAAATAGACAATATTGCGACCTTTAAATGTTAAATCTTGATAACCAGGTCTAACGTGTATGCCGCGATATAATTGTCTAAATGATTCTTTCCATGGATTTGTTAAATCGGATTCTTCAGGACTTACAAATTCAAAACGACACGGTCCTGGATTAAATAATGGTAAATCATATTCGTAAACATTTTGATATAGACGTTTCCATATTTCTGTATCATTAGCAATTGCTTGAAAACGTTTACATACTTGACTAACACGACATAAATCTTGTTCTAATAAATAATTGAAAATTGTGAGCAATACTTCATCCGGCAATTCATATTGTAAATAATGAGCAGCCGTATTTGTACAATCTACAAAATTGAAAATATTTAGAATTAATGAATAATTTTGTAAACAGGGTGGGTCTAGAGGTTGGCCTATTCAAACTATAACTATTTTTGAATCAACCCTCGGTGTATTTTTATTGCATATTACGATTATGCTGAAATTAAAGAGGACTTTGATAGCATGACTTGTTCTAAAAATTCAAGTATTAGTGTTTTATTAAAAAATCCATATCTCGAAAAATACTGCTAGGCAATCGAAATTTGTAACACAAATAGTTTTTGAATTTTATAGAATTGAATTATCTTTCAGTATTTAGCTAAAATCAACAAATATCTTTAAGATTTTCAATTCAATAGTAAAACATAGTAGGCTTAGCTAAACAACTTGCTGTCACAATTAACACTTGAATAAATAATTATTTTTAGGTTTATTTAATGAAAAAACAATAGAAGAAATTTAGAATTAATTAAATTAAAATTAATTGGACTCGTTTTTTCCATGGAACATTGGCTGAAATCGCTGAAAAAATTTGTAAAATAATCCAACATAACCTCAAATGTCACAGTTAATGTCAATTTGCTAGGCCTTCTATGCGTTTCTTTGTAGGCGAATTATAGTCATACGCGACTAGATTCTTTCAAATAAACAGAAAAATTAATGTAAATTGAAAATTTTAAATAACTGAAAAACTATTACAGTTAGGTTTAGGGAATGTTAATACAGTTCGATCGAGAATTGTCTCTATCCAATCATATAAAGAAAAATACGGTGTTCCATTTAAAATAACAGATATGACGATTTGAAAATTGCCTGAAATTCAATTGAATTTCAGCTAAGCCATGAAAGATAATCCAATGAAATTTGGTACTGAAAATCTAAATTGGTTATTCAATTATTTGGAATATTAATTTTAAAAACATCAAAATTTTCACAATAAGAATTAAAGTTCCTTTCAATTTTAACATACTATTCCATTTAAAATAAGAAAGTAGGGTGTATTAACCCATGTACTGAAAATTTTATAGTTCAAATATCGAATTTTAGAACTTGTATTTTTAATAGGCCAACCACCGGGCTCACCCTAATGGTTTAAAATTTACTTTCATATGAAGCAGAGCATGTTCGTCTTGGACGTTTTCTAGCTGGAAGCATAACAGATGTATATCCTTGAGCTGGTGCTGTTGGTGTAGCCGGTGATGTTGGTGAACCAGCTGTTGCCGCACTTGTACTAGGTCCTGGACCATTATCATGATGGGACGGAGATTTACGTCGTAAATCATATGGTGAATGATGTGTGGGTATAGCACCACCGCCATTAGCACCACCACCACCACCATTATTATTATTATTATTATTACTACTACCATTATTACCATTATTTCCACTACTACTATTATTACCACCATTACTAGTACCAGGCGCTAGAGCTGATGATGATGGCCCACCACCAGCTGGTGCTGCGGCTGTTGGTGCTGGAATGTTTTGATTTGGAACTGGACAGGATGGTTCACATGGTTCGGCTGAAATCAACAATAATAATCAATTTAACGTTTTAATAATGGGTGGATTTTATTGTGAATGTATCTCAGGTATTTTTGTTGGGGGAATATGTGCGATATAAATTCGGCATCTGCACATATGCCAGGTAAAGATTCTTGAATCGATTTCAATGTTTCCTTTTTTATATTCATCTAGGTGTTTATTAATATTAAAAAAAAAAAAAAGAGAATTTAGCGAAATTTCGAGCGATATTGACCTTTATCTAATCAGTTCGAAATTAATTGTGTAACAATCTAAACAAAACATAAACAAATAATTGTGATATTTGAACAATTTTAATTGGATTTTTACAATTTAAAATCGCTTGATTAGACGTGGAATTTTTTAGAAAATTGAGCTTGTTGGCTTTATTTTAGATAAGTTTTTGTAATTTTTCAAAGAACCGAGACATATTGATGGGAATTTTTCTGTGTATAAAGAGAGAGCTATTTGACAATTTACCCGAGCCCGTCCCATATATCCACATGAATTTCTCTACAAATACACATATCGACGCACACAAACGAGAAAAACGAACAATTTAGAAATCAATAAGCCCCATATTGGGGCCTCCTTGCAATATTAATAAACCGTTTCATGTTCTAGAAAACCAGCAGTTTCGGGTCGTTGCGACCAATCTGTCGGTTATTTATTGTTGTAAATCGTGGATTTTTCAACTTACCGGACGTCGTCCGGGATGGTGTCGGTATACGATTAGCTCCTTTCCTGCGGGACCTCCTAACATACGACCTGGAGGCCGTAAATGAGGCGCTTGGCATTTTGTTCACAACACTCACACACACACTCACACTCACTCACTCACTCACTCGTGCACACAAACACCCGATTTCCACTAAAAACACAACTTAATTAAGAAATCTCCGAAATTCTCCCAATTCTGAGGATTTCTTTATTGAATTTCTCTTGTGTTTCTTTTGTGGTGCTGTTAAACAAAGGAGACACTGGCACCAACACTGGCGGCCATATTCACTGTTTCCTCCACTCGAAACTAGACTTGGTAATATCGTCCGGCCAATCGAATAACGATTTTCAGTGTCATGTGACCTGGTGTTCACAAGTTAAAATGTCAAAATGGTGCAGGATTTCTATCAAATCTTCAATTGTTCTCAATCTATATTATTATGTTTATTATTATCAGTAGTTTATGTGGCCAGTTTGCATATATGGAAATCACCGCATAATAGGTAAATTCGCATCCTCACCCCTTTGTCTCAACGAATTAATTTCCACCCTTTAAAAATATTTTCGTATGTACGGTATATGGAACGGTGATGACAGAGACAGGAGTAGACGTAACGATATGATATGCCGCCGACCTCTTTACGTCTCTTTCACCCGCAGCTGTCTAGACTCCAATCGGTTGTCTCTGTTTTTCTACATGTATATGTGCGAGACGGAGAATAAAAAGAATTCCTAATTTATTATTGAAGAATATTCACCCCAAACTTGAACCGGTAATCGAGCTGCCACCGGCCAAAAGTCTCCTCTTTTTTTTTAATCTTCAGCCTCGTCTTCTTCATTATAGAAGAACAGAAAAGAGCATGCAATCCGAATTTGAATGAACCTAGATTCTTTGTAAATAATTCATTTTATATTATCCGATTTACTATTATTGTTCCTATTTTTTTTTGTTTCTTTTATTTTACAGGGATCATCCAACAACGATCAAGAAACGGTTTATTAGCGTTTTCTTTATGCTGTTTATAGCACCATGTTTTCTCTATATTGGAATTGATAGGAGGATTTTAAAAAAGGTGATTCTACAAATAAAACAAAATACAAGGTGTACAACGCTATTGAATTACAAGTCGTAACTTAGTCCATTGGGCTTTGTTTCGATAGAAATGCAAGCACTAAGCTACGACTACCAATTACAAAAATAGCGGTCACCCTGTATAAAAACTGTTATATAACCAATTTATGTGTAAATATTCATCTAATTGAAATTTTCTACACGTTTCTATCATATAAATTCACGTTTTTATTTACATTTAAATAGTAAAATCGGTATTTCAAACTGCCGCCCTCGTCTAAATGTAGCCCTGGTGCTCGAGTATTGTATACTCGATCGAATTTTTCAGAGTATTAACTATCAACAAATTTTGGACAAATCTACCATCTCTTTCGTCACTTTTAATCATTAAAAAAAAATCGAATACAACCTACGTACCTAAATTCATGGCCTATACTCTTAAGAATTGGATCAAGTATAGAAAATGTGTGAATCTTTCGAAAATTGTAACGAGTGTACCTAGAAATTGGCCTTTTGTACGTAAATTTAATGAAATATGAACTAATCTACGACACTACCAACTGGTAAATTATCGTTTATAATCTAGTAAGTTGAATTTGACAGTTACGCCTCCACATTGAAGGCGGCAAATTTAAATAAACAATAATAATATACAAAAAACGTCAATAAAATTCAATAAAATCAAATCACAATGTCAAAATAACAAAATTTATTAAAAATAAGAAAAGTTTGAAAATTTGAGGTTATATTGTTTTATAAACAAACGAATTAGTTCATCAGTATCACCAACTTAAGGATACAAATTTTACTATAGGTTTCGATATAAATGTTATTAGTCCTTGGACTGTAAGGTTGGCAACAAATTCAAAATTTTACGATTGGATTTACTTCGGATATAATTTTCTTATGCAATATCGCAGCTTTGTTCGACTATTTGAAAAATATGCAACAAACTGGTCCAATTGGAATAAAGCTACGACTGCGTGTGTTAAAAACCTGGCCATTATCGTTTTCATTATATAATTTTGTGCTATAATTACGATAATAAAATCGATATTAGGGTAGGTCGTTCTACGTTTTGTTTGAGGTTTAGTAAAGACTTCAAAGAATTCTATAATTTTTTCATGGAAAAACAGCATTAATGTTGATTTATTGCTATTTAGATAGTTTATCGTTTAATAAAAACAATGATAGAGTTATCTCTATTGTTAGTAAATAAAAATAAACATATAACGTAATAGTCGCTACTGGTGTTGTTTTTCTGAGAAACAAGATTTCTTGTTGAATCTTTATTTATTGTTGGAAAAAATTCAATACAATCGGAGATAATTCAATTTCTTTGATGTCTCTATAAAAATTCGTTATTAATATTGTTTCAGGTAACTATTTATGAGATATTAGGGCTGAAATCTCAAGGAATATGCCAGGCATTTGTGATGCCATTATTTTTAACAATGATCCTATTCTTAGGACCATTAGCCATGAAGGCTCATAACGGTTTATTAAAACTATATACAGGTATTCCATTACAATTATGAAATTTTTAATGGTGATAATAGCAACTGTTTTTAGAGCCAATGTATTGGGTGCATAATTGGATGAATTTGCATTGGATACGTAACCATATCGTTGCACCGTTATCAGAGGAATTCACATATAGAAGTTGTATGTTGCCATTATTGTTACAATATTTCCCACCGTTAACGTCGGTCTTTATATGTCCCCTATTTTTCGGTGTAGGTAAGAAATTATACGAATTTTGATACCTGGCATCGATTTTTATTCAAATATTGAAAATAGCACATTTCCATCATATGCAAGAACGTATTAAATATGGAATGACAATGGAGATGGCATTTAAAATTGCATGTTTCCAATTCATTTATACAACACTATTCGGAATATATTCAGCGTATTTGTTTTATAGAACTGGCCATTTTATGTCAACGGTTGTTGTGCATGCGTTCTGTAATCATATGGGATTCCCCGATATTAATGAAGTTTTATTGTACAAAGGTACGGAGAGGAATTTTATAATTTTGTTGTTTTTTATCGGATTCGTATCCTGGTGTTTACTGTTAAATCCACTAACCGAACCTAGTTGGTATTATAATAGTCAACCTTGGTACAAAGACTTTGAATAAATCGTAGCTACTTAATATTAACATTTGTGATATTCATCAGGTAAACGAATTTTATATTGCTTGGAATTTAAGACAGAATTGCTCAAAATTCTATTGTTAATAAATATTAAGCGTAAATTTTAATTAAATCCATTGTTAATTTGAAATTTTTATCATTCTGTTGTTTGTTAAGTCAAGACTGAATTGTTCCAAGTAGTGTTAATAGCGAATTTGTTCTTAGAAAATATTGAGACGTCCTTAATGTCAATTACTAGAGAAAGAAATCGGACGATTGTATCAATTTAACTGTTTATTTGTTTACAATAAAAACATTAACGTAAAGTGTGAATTTTGCAAAAACATCAACCATTTCAAGTGAAGCTGTATCACAATTTGCTAGAACTGGAAGACAAAACCAAATTCTGACACGATTAATTCAACAATAAAAATATCAAGGGCATCCAGTACATCTTTTTCAATCCCGCGGTCTATAATCCGATATCTAATTTGTTTTTCAACCGATTTTGATGACAAATTGAGCGGGAAAGAGCCATTCGAGGAGTATGGCCGTTCCATTTTGGATAAAATTTCTTATAATTTTCTATAATTCCTATAATTTCGACAGTATTGTTTATTCTGCAATGAAATTACCAATTTTTATAGAAAATTGGAAGCGTTTTTCAAATCTACAAGAAATTTTCAAATAGTCTTGTTAGTTTTCTAGAAAATTGATAAAAATTGGAAAACATCTCATTTCTACAATTTCAAAGATGAACTTGTTCTATATCTCGTTTAAAAGTTTATCCAAAAATTTGGAAAATTAGAAAAATTGCGAAAATTTTCCGAAAGTATCGCCATCGGGTGTTATTTTCACATGTTACTAAACTTACAGCAATTTATAGTGAATTAAATTAAAAAGTTATTATCAGCGTTTTCTTTTTCCGCCGAATTTCCCAAGAATTTTCAAAAATTTTCCAACAAACATGGCAATTTTTGGAAAACTAATAAAATTTTCTATAAATTGCTATGTTCTGGTGTTTAATATGTAAAAACAATACCCGAATATTACCGTACTTTTTGGAAAACTTTCGGTTGAATTTCCTGCTTTTCCGAAACTTGAATTTTCCTTGTTGTCTTATTGAATAAACTTTTAAACGAGATATTGAACAATTATCCGTATTTCAAATAGTGGAAATAGGAGAATAAAAAATTTCAAAATTATTAAATTTTTGGAAAACTAATAGGCTTATTGGAAAATTTCTTGCGGATTTGAAAAGTGCCGTCAATTTACTTTTAAAATCTGGAATTTCATGGTAAAATAAACAAAATTGTCCAAGTTTTGAGGGAAAATACGAAAAATCATAAAAAATTTGAACAAAGAAAGTCCTTATATTTTCCACCATAACTCAAAAATTACAAATTTTAATCGAAGACTGAAAGCTCTTTCCAAATCTGTGAGAAATTTCCCGGTACCCTTGTAAGTTTTCCAGAAAATTGATAAAAAAGTTGAAAACTTTAATTCGCGGGCATTTCTTCAATTTGAAAGATAAACAGTCTCATTTAAAAACGAATGTATGACCGAAAGGAAAACTCCAATTTTTGAAAATTTTCGCGTAACTTCTAATTTTCCAAAATTGGAATTTTCTTTACTGTCAAACTCTTGAATAAGCTTTTAAACGAGATATCAATTCAAATTGTAGAAATGAGAAATAATATTTTTAACCCTTTAAACGATTTTCTGGAAAACTAACGAGCCCATTGGAAAATTTCTGACAGATTGGAAAAGTGCTTCCAATTTTCTATAAAAATGTGCTAAATAAACAACATTATCCAAATTATGAGAGAAATATAGAAAATTATAACAAAATTCAACAAAAAAGTGCCCCTACATTCTCCCCTATAACTCAAACATTTATCAAAATTTTCCAAAACGGAAACAGCCTTTTTTAATAAATATTTCAATAAATATTGCATTTTTCGGTCACCGGATCGAAAACGATGCACTCCGGACCGAATTATAGAGAGAAATAGAGAGGAACTGTTAAAATAATTAACTTGAGCTCGATGTACGATCATCTTGTTGGAGTTGATTCAAAAAAGCAACATTACTAGATTTAAGTCGTGCAGCAGCGGCTAAAGACGGTGACGGTGACATACACGGCGTTGAACATAAACTATTACTTAAGTCACATTGGTCCAACATGCGTAATAATTCTTCAGATGACGGACCACCATTCGTCTTCTCAGCTAAAATCAAATCAAATCAAATTAAATACAATTAAAATTCAATTGAAATTACTCAAATCAGTCTTATAGGACAGATCGAGTGCTGTCGTTAAATCCCACATTTGTATCGATCCATTTGAATGTCCGGTAAAAATGAAACGACGCGGTCTTGAACCCATTCTACTCGAACCTTCACATTCATGCACACAGAAGGCACTCACCGTACTACCATCTACAGCTTTAATTACACAAACTCTACAAATATATATTTAGAATAAAATTGAAAATTATAATAAACGAATTTAAACCTTTTCCCGTTACTAGCTAAACGTACAAATAATTGATCAGCATCTGGTACAACTTTCTGTATGAAAACTTGTTCATCATCTTGTTCACCGAACGGTCCACAATCATTCGATATAGCATGACTTATATGCGGTTCAACAGCTTCTAATGCGACAATTTTAAACGAAGCCTCCGGCGTTGAACCCGGTTGTGTTGATAACATGCCCCTAAAACGGGTCACACGCCAACTTCTAACATGATTATATTCACAACATACTGAAACTAAATATTTTTCAGATAAAGTTACCTGAAATTTTATTTAAATAAATAATTAAAATCGTTTAATTGTAATGGAAAAGTACTTTTGTAACTGGACTTTGGTGGACGGTAAAAGTTTGGAATAATTGCGGCCCATGTCCGACTGTTTCCGGATGTTGTACAATAACACGAACGGCACCGGATGTTGTACCATAAGCGATTTCAATCCAATTACCGCATAAATCTGAGAAAAATCGTTGTTTTCAATATAAAATAAGCAAAATTGTTACAATTAAGATTCTAAGAAGCGAATGCAGAGTCTAAAATTTTACTAATTTACAAATTAAGCATTTCATCGAATCAAACTACATTTTTTAATTTAAATTAAATCAAAATTGCTCTATAATTCAAATAAAAGACTATGTTTATTGTAGAATTGGTAGCTTGGTGTCCTTGTGTTGACATACCAGCAAACCAATGGAATGCAAAAATTGTGCATAAACCAAAATTCAATTTGTCTCGTTTATTTTGGTTAAATTTTTGTAATAGTAGAGGTTTATAGTAGTATAAAGCTTTATATTTTGCATTATAAACAAATTAAGAAAGCTCCAATTCTATAAATTCTAATAATATAGAAAATACTGCGCAAAATCTAAAGCTTTAATTGATTTTTATCTTTAAATATGAATGATTTATTGTAATTAATCAATTAATTTAAACAAAAACTAAATGTATCAACGTGTAAGCTTCAAAAATATATTTGGCATACCTTCCCGACCCCTCTCTGACGCTGGGATGAAACACAAGGCCTTAATTATAGGGAAACACGGTTCAATAACAGAAATCCTAATTTTTTTTTGGTATTATTCCGTAAAAATCGAGAATTTCTGTTGATTTATTCAATAAACAAATCAAGCTATTTTACAAAATTGTAAATAAATCATAAAGTGCAAGGATTTTTAAAACGATATCAATATTAATTATTGTTGTACTTACTAGTTTTCGGTGTTAAATAAACGGAAATTGCCGTAACTGGATCGTTGTTTGGATCGCGATAAAGTTCAGTAACTAACAAATCGTTATCTTTCATTCTTAACGGGAATTTTTGCATATCTAATAATAAATTTATTATTTTTTTATAATTAAATTAATTAAAATTACCTATATAATAAATACAGCCATTATTGCAACCTAATAGGAGTATAGAGCCGGCTGTATCGAATGAAGCAATCGGCATTACGTCTTGAGTTTGCCAATGTTGGGTCATTGCATGCCATACACCCAATTTACCAGATGGTGATAAGGCAACTAATTGACTACCGATAAAGAATAAATATTCAACTTTAACATGAAGATTAAAAATACCTAAAATTTTTAAATTATCAATAGAGAATTGTTATAGAAATTTAATTCAAGTACCAATATTAGTTTTGTCACCATTATCGGAGATCCCCCATAATCGAACTTGACTACCATAGGAGATGGCGACCATTTTAGCATTCTCACCGGTACCCATTTTAGCATTAATTGCAATCCGTTCGATACAACTCTCTATATAAGGACTGGTGAAGACTAATTGCCAACCGCTTGAATCTTTTAATCTAGAAATTATTGAAATTAGGGTTTTTTTAAATAAATAAAATCGATTAATTTGAACCTATAACTGACTATAAAATGGGCATATCCGACTACAATCCAATTGTGGTGGGCTTTGATGATTTGAACACGTAACGGATCAGCCCAACTGGAACCTATAAAAACAAAATTACAAGTGCAATAGAAACAGATTTTTTTTAATTTATCTTAACGGAAACAGAACCGAAAGAACAGTTTTGTTATAAAATTGTCAACGTTTCGTTAATTTTCCAGAAAACCAACAAGTTTACCGGAAAATTTCTAAGAAATTGAGAATATTTCCAAATAGGGAAAATTAATGCAAGACACGATTATTTTCTGTAATTTAGAAATCAGATTGATTTTTTTTAATGGGAAACTTCCTTCAAAACTTCTTGAAATACTCTTTCTAAAGCTACTAAATTCACTGAAATATGTCATGAAATAAGCATATCGATGATTAAAAACTGGCGTTTTTAGAACATCGAATCAAAGGAAAAATGTAATTTAGACCTTCAAAATTTTGTTAATTTCCCCGAAAACTAACAAAACTAGTGAGAAATTTCTTGTAAACTTGAAAAGCTCCAATTTTGTGGAAAAATCATTGAAAATTTGATAATATTTGCTAAGTTGTAGGGCCAAATCTGAAAAAATTACAACAAAACACACGCTTCAAGATTGTCCTCTGTAACTCAAAATTAAATCAGCATTTTCGAATACCAAAAATTGCTCTTTCTAATGTTGCTGTATTCATTGTAATATATTATCAAACAAGTGAGTTATCGATGATTAAAATTTACGATTTTTGGATTCTAAAACTTAAATATAAATGTCATGTGGACCTTCAAGTTGCTGCTAATTTTCAGAAAATTTCATAGAGATTTAAAAAGCTCTTTCAAATTGGTAGAAATTTTGAGAAAATCATTGAAAAATCGGCAATACTTACGAAGTTATAGAGGAAAATATGAAAAAATTAACAAAACATGCTCAGATTATCCTGATTAACTCAGAATTAAATCGGAATTTTTCAAAACGAACAACGCCCTTAGATGCTTGTTAAAGTGATATTTCTAATGATGTTTGATTGATTACAATACAACATCAAATAAGAGAGATATCGGTGATTAAAATTCGGCAAATTTTGACCGCACAGACAAAAAAATGTCGAGTTTCTGCTAATTTTCTGGAAAACTAACAAGTCTATTGGAAAATTTCTTTGAGATTTGAAAAGCCCTTTCAAATTGCTATAAATTTTGAGAGAATCATTGAAAAATCGCCGATATTTATTAAGTTATAGCGGAAAATATGAAACATGCTCCGCCGCTTAAAAGCGCGGAAATAGAAGCATAGAGCTCCGAAACTTGCAGAAATTCCGCAATTGCGGAACCAGAACATCTAAAATAAAATTAAAATAAATTACCGGAATTGCCGAAAACTAAACCAACATCATTGCGGAACAATTTATTTAAATCGGCCGATGAGTTGCGAACGTGTCGTAGATCCAAAGACGCCGCTCTAGAGTGACTACGGCTAGTTTGTCCGCGTAGATCCTGCGAACTACGACTATAAGTCGCCGACATGCCCAATCTCAATTCCATCGATAAATTCCTCGAGTGTCCTACAATAATTCGTTATAATTCTAAAGATAATTTTTGATTTACTAGTAAACCTTGCGGCCGATATGGGGGATTGATGGGTTGATTTGGCGGTACTTGCGGCGGTACCCAATGGCTACTACAACCAGCTTGAGCTGTATCGCCATTATTACTGCTCGACGAACTCGAACTGGGTATCTCGTTGGTACTACCAGTAGGATCCGGGACACGGACGCTTGTACCCGGTTTAACGTTATGTACCCCGATTGTTTCCGTATAATTTTGATTTAAATTATCCTGTATTGGAATACCTACAATCGATTAATTTTAATATAGAACTAGTATATTTTTTTATAGATTTTACAAGGGGGTGGTAGATATCCGTAGAATAGAACATCGCCGCAAGTCGATTGGGTTAATTCCTCGCATAATATCAAACGTTTAACTAACGGCGCTATATTATAATATTCAGCTTCATGCCTCAATTGTCGTATATTAACGCCATTCAATTCAATTTCTCTAGTGCGCAGATAATTCAATATAATTGCAAATATGTCCGGGTCGCGATCAATAAATATCGCACCCTTTTCATCCCTTAAACTCGATATTCTGCCGCTCAATAGAGCCGTAAAGAAAGTCTCCGGTATCAATGTCAGTGTCTGTTTCGATGTTGAGAATCTATAAATTCGAAAATAACACACAATTTAAATATTGTTTATCGTTAAAGCGGTTTTCTAGGTTAGAATAGGGATCGATTTTTTTTACCTTTTACCACCGACATTTAGATGGATAATATCGCCGGAATAAGGCTGATGATTCGAAGCCATATTCGCTCTATTCAACGGTAATAACAACAAGAATTAGAACGCAACATATTTTAGAAAGTCGAGAGAAATTCAACTCGATGTCAACATCAACAACTTTGACAATTAACCCCACTCGAATTCTAGTGTATTGTTGGTTGCATACACAATAAAATTATTAATTATAATTTTTGATAAATTTAACTTATTATTTCAAAATATTTCAGATTATTCACAATAATATTGATCTTAATTGCAGATTATTATAGAATTTTAAACTGTGTTACTCACTATTCTACTATTGAGTTTAAAGAGCTAGATTTAGGCTACTATACGATTAGAAAATGGCGCCAGATTCAAATTGAACCCACTTCAATTATTAAACAACTGTAAGTGGCTTGGAAATTATAAATACGCGTAAATGATTAGAAATTTGCTAAATTCTACAAAATATGTCGAATTGTGTTATTATCGATTAAGTCTTATTGTTTCAATAATTTAAATACGAAATAGATTTAATGTTAATAGAGATGTCGGTCACCTCTTCTACACTATAAACAGTACTTTCACTTTCCATCAATTCGAATCGAAATCTTCAACAGAGAAGAAAGTTAATTTAGACGGTGATCGTGTACTTTCCACGAAAACAACAATTTTGCGCAACTTCTAAATCAAAAAATTTTGTAAAATATAAATTATAAGTGCTTTCTGAACAATTTTAGGTGAGTACAGTTAAAATAGTTGGTTTTAAAATCCAACAATATTAGAGATGATAATTATTATTAGTTGTTGGTCAACTGGTACAAGGATTATTTCACAATTTCGAATAGTTACTAAATTTCAATTGATTGTTTAAGGAAAAACTTTATTTATAGTAAACGATTAAGTCATATGCTTATTAGAAAATTGCATTCTCTTCTATGACCAGAATATTAAATCGAGGAAAATTGTTTAAAAATAGAAATTACCTTGTAAATATTTAAAACTATCAATACTAATGGTAATTTCCAATATCGAATAATTGATAATTTTGCTTTATATTTGTGTCTAAAGAGAAATTGTAATATTGATAATATTCTATTATTGATTATAGTTTAAATTAGAATCGAATTTCCGCTAGTTGAACCGTCTTAAAAAAGTTCAATGCTGTTGTGTTAAGAAATTGGACCTCGAATTTCGTGCCAACCGTTCGATTTCAACACATTTATCTTAATTTAGTTTGAATAAAATTAACAGTTATTTTATAATTTTGTTCAATTTTACAGGCAAGATTTTCCGCAATAATGGCCGAAGAAGGTGAATTTCCAAGTCTTATTTTCTGCTTTTAATAAAACGATAATTTTAGAGAAATTCGACGCTGAAAAATTCGTAGATTTGTTACTATCTGAAGGCGCAAAAACACCCTGTGACGATACAGTCTCGTGTTTCAATCGTCCGGATTTACCCCCTTATTACAACCAAGAATTATACAAAAGGTAACCGTTTTAGATTTTATATTTTTTATTTCTTTGGAAATTCCAGGGGTCAATTATTCTTCCGCAAGAATATTTTCTCGTTATTGTTCGGTAAAATTCTGGGCCTTATTACAATCCTATCGATACCCACAATAACCAAAATCTTGATATTTACGAAAAACTCCAGTTCCGGACTGACAGCATACCGTCGATATTTATCAACTTTACTCCATATGTGCATCTGGTACGAGGATGATTTCTCAACAAAAGACACAAAATCGTGGAAATCGATAAATGAGGTGAAAAATCGCCATAATTCGGCCAGTAAACGGGCTTGTAGCGCCTTCAATCGAATCAACCAAAAGGACATGGCTTTGACGCAATTCGGGTTTATGGGGTTTGCTTTGGTTAGATCGAAAAATATCGGTTTGCACAACATCGATGGGGATGATTGGAACGGTTTCGTGCACATATGGCGTGTTGTTGGTTATTTAATGGGAATCGAAGAGCGTTTCAATATTTGTCGTAATGATAGTAATGAAACTCGACAAATTTGCCAGGTGTTAATCGATCGTGTATTCTCACCGAATATCGAACGTAAAGACGATGATTTTCTATTGATGTCAAAGTATTTAGTCGAAGGAGTATGGACGATAAGTCCGATGATTAGTTACAACTCATTGATGGTGTTTTTACACGAATTAGTTCAACCTATTGAGAAATACAGTTGCAATAATAATAACAATAATTACAGTAAGGATAATGTTAGTATTTATTTTAAATTGAGTTTAAAAGATAGATTTATGTACTATTTAACAATTGTGGTAATGTGGAGTTTACAATTTTTTGTATTTCGTTTGTATTTCAATTATGTTGAGCTTTTAGCAATGTGGCTAAGGCGAAATTTCCCATTTTTGGCGTATTACAAATTCGGTTACGCCAATTCACGTGTTTTAGTCTTAAAGTGATTGTTGTATCTTGAAATTTAAATTAAATGTTACGAATCGACTCAATTTTGATTAAATTTTCCTCTTCTAACGCTATAATTGGAAAATTCAGCAACAATAATCGTTGGAAAAACTATAGAATGTAATTTAAATGGACAGGAATTGAAGTTTTAAAGTTTCTTTATATTTCACAATATTTTTATATTTTTCCACAGAACTTAACCCATATTGTTTATTTTCCAAATCTTCAAGAAATTTTCCAATTGGCTTGCTAGTTTCCGAGAAATTGCGAAAATATTGAAGCGCATCTTCGTTATGGCGTCCAAATAATGTCAACATTTAATACTCGATAATTCGCTTATTTTTTAAAATATTCCTTTGTGTAAAACAGCATTAGAAAGAGCATTTTAAGAAGCATCCGAAAGTGTTTTTGTTCCGGGAAATTGCATTGAAATTTGAATTCATAGGCGAAAATCTAGGAACATGATTTTCTTCTATATTTTTGCATATTTTTTATATTTTCATCGATAATTTAGCTAATATTACAAATTTACGAATGATTTTTGCACAGCACACGGAAAATTGAAAGCGCTTTCCAAAAATCCAAGACCTTTTCTAATTAGTTTGCTAATTTTCGGGGAAATTGCAAAAATGTGAAGCGCTTTTGCGATATGGCCTCCAAACAATGCCAATATTTAATACCCAATAATTCGCTTATTTTTGGAAATATTCTTATGAGTAAAGAAGCATTAGAAAAAGCATTTCAAGAAGCATACGTGGTAGTATTTTTATTTTGGAAAATTGCATTAGAATTTGAATTTATAGCCGAAAATTTAGAAGCACAATTTTCTTCTGTTTTTCCAAATTCTTTTATATTTTCGCCGATAATTTAGCTAATATTACAAATTCACGAATGATTTCTGCATAGTACATAGAAAATTGAAGGCGCTTCCCAAATCTCCGAGAAATTTTTCAGTTTCCCGGGAAATTTCCAAAAGTTGAAGAACTTGTACCAAAAACTCGTATATTTTTTGAGGTAAGTAGGATAGTATTAGAAAGAGAATTTTAAGGAACATTCAAGATATTTTCTGTTTTGGAAAATTGCGCCCTGAAATTTTCCTAATTCCGTTCGGGTCATTAGAATCTGTTCGGAAAATTAGCGAGGTGTTGATTAAACTTTAGTACGTCGATGAAGATCTAGGGTGGATTTTTGATCCCCATCGGGGCCAAAACGATCCAGTCCGGCACTGGCTGAATTTCTTCGTTTATTAATAATAATAATAAAGCTAAAAACCTGAAAATTCTACGGAATAAAACTGAATATGTGTCAATATAGCCTTGTCGAAATTAACATTATTACAATAATAAACAATTTTAAGGTGAACATAACGTATAAATATGTTGTAAAATCAATAAATAAAAGCAGTAAGATCATTTTTTGCCCAAAATTTGTTGCTCTATTGATGTTTTAACAATTTATTCAACTGAAAATTAATAGAAAAAGGTAGGCTTTGTCAAAATTGTTAAAATTGCGACCGAATATAGCGAGAATGGAGTGAAACGAATGTCGTTGTTTTGAAAACGGGAAGTAATAAATTAAAAACTAATTAGCGATGACAATTTCCACTTGAAATTTTCTCACCATTGTTGCATCAAATCTGTCATTAATTTCTCGTTAATCTTTCGAAATCAATTTGTTGTAAGTACATGAACGAGTGCAAAAAATGGTGGATGCGCCTCCATTATTTTCCGTGTTTAAATTTTTGTTCGACACAAATTTCCCACTTTCTATTTCTCCCATTATTCATAATAACCGTTAAATTAATGCGTTATATTTTCATTTTTCACAAATTTGTATGTTTTCCCTTTCACATTAGGCTTATTCTGAAGCAAAACAATAATAGAAAGAATTTTCTCCTACTTTGTTTTCCTGTGTTTTACAACGAAGTCAAATAAAATTTGCTGTAGTAGAGCCAAATCTAGATAGTTTCGAAGAAAGTACAGATATAGCAGGTGAAAATTTGTTTATGCTTTCTATGATAACAACAACAACAACAAACCACAATATTATCAACAATAGAACAAAGTAAAGCTTTCAAAGTAATCACAATAAATTACCGATAAGATCGATTTATTTCGATATTAAACGCTAAAATTGTGTTGTTTTTGTTGATTGTAACGTGATTGTTTTAATTGTTAATGATAAATTAATTACAAAAGACATTCAACTTTCCAGCAAATTGAACAAGTAGACCATTTTAGCTTTCTTACAGTAACCACCAGGTCTGATCGTGTGCAACTCAATATTAGAAAAAAATTGGATATTCCAAGCGAATTTCTAAAGAAAATTCTTCAGTTTTCTAGTAAAGTTGAGAACATGCAACCAGGTAACAGGTTAAACCTTCATTTGTTGTTAATTCTCAATGTTAATTCTAGATGAAGACGAATTCGACGCTAAAGAATTTGTGAATTTTCTTCTAAAAGAGGGTGCGAAAATTCCCTGCGATGACAGTCATGAATCGTACAACCGTCCAGGATTACCACCGTTCTACAACCAAATTCTATACCAAAGGTATGGTAATTTACAATTTTTTGATCCGAAACTAATTGGAATTTGTAGAGGACGACGGTTTTTCTTCGACAACATCTTCTCGTTATTTTTCGCCAAACTGTTAGGCCTCTTGAGCGGCCTAGCGATACCCTCAATGCTGCATATTCTAATCCACACGAATATGTCCGCAACCCCGGTAATGGCCTATAAACGGTATATGTCGACGTTGAATCATATGTGTCTATGGTATGAGAATAATCCAGAGCCAGGAACACGGTGATTTCGTTAAAATTTTAGTCAATTTTGGGAAATTTCTCAAATTTGTTGTAGATTATGGAAATCTTTGCTCTACGTGAAGAATCGCCACAATTCGGCGAGCAAACGGTGCTTCCAAAACGGCCTACATCGGATCACCCAAAAAGACATGGCGCTGACTCAATTCGGCTTCATGGGGTACGCTCTGATTCGCAGTGGTAAAGTTGGAATTTTCGGGGCGAAACCCGAAGATTGGCGGGGCTTCATCCACGTTTGGCGGGTTGTCGGATATTTGATAGGAATCGAAGATCGGTACGAAATTTTGCGAAATTTACACTGTTATGAGATGAAATTTTAGGTTTAATATTTGTCGAGATTCAATCGGGGAGACTGTCCAGATTTGTGAAATTCTAGCCGCACAAATTATACGTCCGGCTGTCGAGGAGAAAAACGAAAAATTCCTATTTATGGTAGAGAATCTAATGGAAGGCATGTGGGCTATGAATCCGGTATTGAACACGAACGCTTTCCTGGTTTATCTACACAATCTTCTAACTATAAATCAAAACGAACGGAAAATTTATTTAAAATTGAACTATAAAGAGACTTTTATTTTCTATTTAATCACCGTAATTTTGTGGAGTTTACAATTTAGAATTTTCCGCTACTTACATAATTTTCTACAAATTCTCTCTTTACATATCATGAAAATTTTCCCATTCTTAGCCTATTACAAATTCGGCATAATCAACTCGGAAGTCAATATTATTTTGGATTATGTTAAAACAAAATGAATAAATTTCTCTCCAATATAGATCTAAACTAGAATTTCTCACTGTGAAACGGGAGAAATACAACACACAGATAAATTAGAGCAAGGGGTGTATTTAAGGGATGTTTGTTCAAGTAGAAATATGGAAAGTACTAGTTTAGCCACCAGAATTGCTCAGGTTTTTAATGATAGAATTTAAAATCGTTTTGTATAAGAAATAAAGAGAATAATTAGTTTAATTATTGTTTACTCGCCCTTACTAAACTACTTAAATACCGAGGGTAGTTTTAAACTTGAACTGGCGATATCCAATTTAGTGATAGGCTAGTTTAAAGTTGCGATTTTTCAGTAGCATTGATCGCTATCACTGCTATATTTGGTGTATTATAGGCAACCAACAATTAATGTGTAATGTCGACTCACAGTTGGTTGCCTATACTACACCAAATTTAGCAGCGATCACTGCTACTGAAAAATCGCAACTTACTAGTCCAATTACTCAAAAAGTCGGTTTAATTTAAGTATGAACTGTGGAGAATCTAGTTAAGTGGGAAAACAAACTGTAAAGGTAGCTTTTATAGAGAAATAAAGATAAGATTACTGTTAATTATATTATTTATTAGTAATAACGTGTATATTTACAAAAGTGTGAGTCTGTCTAAATAAATAAATACTGCCGTACGAAATTTTTATTCAAATTAAATGGTAGGTACTTTAACTTAAACTAAATCACGAATCATTCAATTGCCCTTGGAGACAAATAAAAAATAGCACAGTCAATTTTGAAAATTTCACCCCTTATGAATTCTACGTTTGTTTCGTTTCAGTTGGAATCGAATTGAATTTCTCATTGGGCAATTCAATATAAATCGGTCTACTATTCGATAAATATCGACTATCATCAATAACCTTATTAGCGTTCATATTATTCATCTTTCGGCGATATAAAATCACCAATAGCGTTAAAACCGATATAACGAACGCTGAAGCAGCTGCTGTGACAATCAATGCTGTATGATAGGGTGCAACTACTGAAACCGGCGATTGTGAAACAATTTCCCGATGTTCCATTGCAATAATATCATTCAAATTCGGATCAGTAATTTTATGTGTTACCCGAGATCTGGTTATATCGGCAATCAAGCCTGGTAATCGTTGTTGCATCACCATCTGTTCTAAACGATACGCCACATCGACTTTATTACTGCCGATTAATGAGAATTTTATGTAGAGAATATCGGGGGTTGTTTCAATTTTCAAACCGTTACTATCGATGATTCCTTTCAGACTTTTAACAATTCGTGTTATTTGATTCGTGATTGGGATTGCGGAAATTCCGTCGTATTCACCACGGAAGGCTAGAGTTACATCAGCGCTCTCTACCGACGTATGCGAGCAAATAATTTCGCCTTTCTTGAAACTATTCGTGTGCGATAATTGATTGCCAGCTTCGTCAACACACCAACAAATATCCTCTTCGCATTGTGTCGGTAGGAATCTGCCATTTTCGTCGCATTGTCCACCCAAAGCTTCACAACGAGTCTTCAAATTAACATCAGTTTCGAGTAAATCCTGATCTTCTGCGTCATCATCGAACGAGCCAATTTGCATCATCAATTCTTCAAGAACTACAATCGGATTTTATTCAACAATATTGCTATAAATCTAAGAAAATTACCTAAATCGGCTTCGCTAATGTAATCGGAGCGATCGTTGGCGCGATTTCTAGCCTGTCGGAAGTTACATTCCGGCTCAGCGCCTCTAGTTAGAGTCCCTTTTAATGGTTCGCCTTGTGGGGTGACACACCAACAAACGCCAACATGTTCGAGACATTGTACCGATTGCCAGGTACCAGAATTCGGTTCACAACGCGGCATAAATGTCGGTTTTCGGTAACGCTCAGCTGCTCTCTGGTTCTTCTCTCGTAGACGTTCACATTGACTCAAAACTACAATTGTAGGTAATTATTTTTATGGAAAATTGTAATGTTAAAACTAACCAGGACAGACTAAATTACACATTTCTTCTGAATGGAAGTTGTTGTGGTTACCGTTACAGCCTTTGTAAATGAAACTTTCACATTTATTTGTGCGCGAATTGAAGTAGTATCGTGTGAGATTTCTGGAATATTCGTCATCGTCGCATTTACCTTTGTCTAAAGGCTCGAAACAAACATCTCCTATAAAAAAACAATTATTAGTTTGATTAAATTTGGGGTAATTTGGTTAATACTTGGTTTAGGGCAACAAACTGCGTATTCCCCAACCGGACTCAATTGGCATTTATGCGAAGATGGGCAACTTTCGTAATCAGGACCGCAAGTGACAATCTCATCGCTATTGCCCAATTTCAACGGTTCTCCATTTTGGCAAGGATTCTCTTTTTTCGGTAAACACATCGGTACTGACGGACAGAAACCATCGACACATTCCACTGATACTAGCCGGCAAATTTCGCCTTCACCTCGGCACGAAATTTTCGAACACGGATCGATACAAGTACACGTTCTACAGCCGTGCTCATCAATCTCGAAACCATGCTCGCAATCATGCAGACATTTATACAACGGACAATCGGATCTCGGTGGAGGTTCACACGATAGAAATTGAGCTGTGCGCGTTTTTGAGATTTCAAATCCGCGAAAATCAACACACCAACACTCGCCAGTACCGGGATTGCATTGTTTCGGCTCAAAGGAGCCATCTTGCCGGCATTTTGGTATGTAGACTTTACCGGCCGGTTTTCCGGATTCGTGCGCTTGATGTTGGGATAGAGCGTTTTGGTGTTGGCATGCCGTCAGCATTAATGGTTCAGTACATTGGGTACCACAGCCGTTCGAACAACACCTCATGGTACCGTTACAAGCCAAATCTGAGTTGCATTCAAAATCGCAAGATGTCGAAGTTGCTGGTACTAAATAGGGACATTGGCCGATTTTTTTCGGTAGACAAGCCGGTACCGGCGGGCAATAGTGGTCTTTACAACTAACTTCAACAAGCTGGCATTGTTCGTCTGATTTGCAAGTAACACCGTAACAAGGGTCTCTACATTGGCATTGAGGACAGCCTGTGTCTTCCGAAAGTACAAATCCGTACTCACAACCCATCCGACA
The DNA here is from genome assembly GCA_013841185.1 of Hycleus phaleratus. NCBI lineage: Eukaryota > Metazoa > Arthropoda > Insecta > Coleoptera > Meloidae > Hycleus > Hycleus phaleratus. The sequence continues at coordinate 100,900 of JACDRP010000183.1, forward strand.
GGTTATATCCAAACATTCCATAGTTTCTCGTAATTCTTGGCAGTCTTTTGACGAATTTCCACGACCTCTTGTTTTCGGAATTTCAGTACCGAAATGATCCACACACCAACAATCACCATCATGGCATTGAGTCGGTAAATAATCGCCTTCTGGAGTACAAACCGGTGATGGAATTGCTAGACCCATTCCCTCTCTTGTACCCTCCATACTATCAGAAAAATCATGCAGATATTCACACACTAAAACCCAAAAAATTAGAAATTTGTATTGTTGATTATAAAATTCATTTACTAGTTTGAGGTTTTTCTTCTATTCTAGAACCTTCATCTTCAACTATTGTAGTCTCTTCAGTTTCCATTTCTTCATTTTTTGGACAACAAACAGCTTGAGTTGATCCAGGTACAGCTGTACATTCGTAATTTGCCGGGCATACAGTACCATCTTCAGATCTTAAAGCGCAAGCAACTGGAGCTCCACTAATATCATCAGTTAACGGTGTTCCTTGATCGCAGGGATTGGCATAGATTGCTTTAGGCCGGCAAACCGGTAACGTTGGACAAAGGAAATCGGTACAACTGGCTTCTTTAACGTTAATACACTCTTCATCTTCTGGACACATGTAACCATCGCATGGATCATCGCATTTACAGGTCGGACAACCGTCATCGTTCATTTTGAAACCGTACTCGCACACAGCGGCGCACTCAAGCATATCGCACTGCTTCTCTTGATTATCCAAACTACGACCGGAATTATATTCTCGAGCTACAACATTATAATTTAAAATGTTTGAAAAACTAGTTACAATAGTGATTTACTTTCAATTAAGCTACAATTTGTGGCTTCAGCCGGTCCCATCGAGCCGCGAACCTTTCTGCCTAATCGATCGACACACCAACAGACCAACCCATTTCGGCTGCATTGTTTGGTTTCGAATTGCCCTTCATGGTTACATTGCGGTATGTAACCTCGGCCGGCTCTCTCGCTAACTGCCAAGATTTCCGATAAGGCGCGTTGATGGAGACACTCTTCAATTCAATGGGAAAGAACGTGAGATGCCAACGATTTAAATGTTAAATTGCAATACCTGTAACGTTTTTGGGGTGCATACAAGACGATCCGCATTGTTCATTTTGGCAACATTTTTGTACGGATGGACATTCTAAATCGTGACTGCAATTCCGGCCGCATTCATCGATAGATTCGTTGGGTGCAGGGCAGGTGCCGGTTTTTTGAATTTTCAAAGATGCAGGACAACAAACACCGTAATCGTTGCCTTTTTGGACTAAACATTGGTACATTGGCGGGCAAGTCGGTTTGCCTGGATCGTTACCGCAGAGGAATGGCCGGACAGTATCGCTTATTCGTAACGGGTCGCCGACAGGACAGATATTCTCCAAGCTGCGCCCTCTTTTACCTTAAGCACAGCAAAATTACACATGAATTAGTGTGATGTAACCGAATTGTTGAGAAGAATATCGTGTTATGCCCATGAACTTTTGAAATATGGGTGAGGCACACTTGTTAAATCTTCCCATCGTTATTTATACACAAACACACCTTAATGTTAATTATAAGATTGATGTTCAATGCGTTATAGCCATCACTTTCACTAGTATCTTGTATTTTTTAATAATTAAAGTAGGTTAGACTTACATGTTGGTACAGGCGGGCAAGGTGGATCTGCACAGGCTAGGTCTTCCAAATGGCATTCCAATGCATTGGGGCATTTAACATCATCGCAAGGATCCCGACATCGGCATAATGGACAGCCGTCTTTCGTTAGGGCGAAACCGTGCGTACAGAACATGCGACAAGTGTGATCAGCGCACGGCTTGGGGGCTAAAATTCCAACAAAATTTAATTGAATTGGTGTCTCATATGCGGATCTAATTGCAGGCCATGACCTGTTTTATTAATAAATTTCCCATGCAACTGGTTCAACAACATAACTTGTTATAATCAGACTTTATTGAGATAAATCAGACATTATTTCATCTACTTAGAATTCAGGAAACGTACATTTGATAATAAAACTAACAAGATAACAAGTCAACGAACCTGTACGGGTCGTATTTCTTGTGTTGTACATATGTAGAGATTTGTCTCGTGGTTCTACTACAACAATGGAAATTCTAACGTTAAATTTTGTTGTTCTTGGAATTTTTTCACGAAACAAGGACTTTCCACCAAAAAAACAAAGTGAAAGTTTAAGTGAACGGTCACGGTGTTCTGCATTTACAAAACAGGACTCAGATGATCTTAATGAGGATAATTCAAATCGAAACATTTGAAATTCCAATTTAATTAGTTTTAATTTAAATATCAATGCAATCATTCATAGACTCGCACGATAACGTGTCGAATCCAACTTTTGCTCAATCAATAATTAGAATTTTATCAACTTACCGGTGCAATTGACCAGAGCAGCAGCAGGGGCTCTAGTTCCCGGCAATTCGAAGCCTGTTTCATCCACACACCAACAAGAGCTGATAATTTCATTGTCGCATTGTATCGGTTCGAAACCGCCGGATTTATTGCAACGCGGCATTCGCACCGATTTCGTATCGATGCCGAGAGCTTTTGCGCGCCGTGAGGCCGCCATACGTAAAGTTTGACAGCCGGTGAACAGTTGTTTGGTGCAAACTTTGCCGCATGGACTCTTACAACAGATACTGTCGAAGGGGCAATCGTCGTCCTCTTGGCAGTGTTGGGCACGGAACGGGCATTCAGTCAACATCGGGCATTTTGCATTTGTTGTATCTGAGAACGAGATGCGTTAGAGGAAGTTTTGACCTCGATTTTAGTAAAGTGCACGCTAATAAGAGCCGATTTCGTTCGCTATTGATGACGGTTAATGTCGATGAGAGTATGTCATGAAATTAGGAAGGAAACCCGGTAGTAATCGTAATAGTCGGTCAATGAGTCACTATTATCAACAAAAAAATTATAATTTATTAGAAATTGTCCAAAATATAAACTTATGTAATTTGTCACAAATTAGTATAATGTACGAATTTGACGATTAGAAAGCTTCGAGGATTCAACCGTGACAAAAAACTAGAACTAGAGACGGTTTTCGAGAATTAATGCTTCACATGGAGGCGATTATTGNACTAGAACTAGAGACGGTTTTCGAGAATTAATGCTTCACATGGAGGCGATTATTGTTGAAAATTCTCATCATTGAAACGCAACGGTAACCGCACCGATAAAGGTCAAAGCGTTGTTTTGATTTCTGTGGGTTTTTTAAAACAGGAAAACGGAAATTTAAACGAATATCTTACCTTTTTTCGCGATAATATTCGTAATTAAGACGAGAATTATACCCAAACACCACTCCCATCGTATCAACATTTTATGCAGTTATCTGGAACAAGAATTGCTATTGTAATGAAATATTTAATTGTAGATTTTATGTACACTCGAACATCAGATGAATCATCGATAATTAATTAACACCTTGAAATTTTTGTTTCTCTACCGAAAAGGTGTCGATAGTTTTTTTTTTAAACTATCAACATATCATTTCATCATTTTTTATAATAAAAGTCGTTAGTTAAATTGCGTGTCGGTTCTCATAATTTCCAGTTTTTTCCATTCTATATTTCACCAAAATTATGATAATGTTTATTGAATGGAAAAACCACTAATTTTTTGTTGTGGAACGCAAGTCCAAGGACCATACTCCGCTATCTTCATCGGGCAATTAGCCAATTTTTGGATATTCCTACTAAATTTGGGTTAAATTGAGACTCAAGGGGCTTCTCTAGATGGTTAAATTTTGCATATTTTTTATAACAATCTGAATCTTTCTCGGTACGGATTTTCTAAGTTTTTGAACAATAAGGTTGTATTATTGAATGATAAACGAGACGGCACCATTTGGTTAACAAATCAACTTTCTTCAGCATGATTTACCTATTCATTCGCATTTCTCAAGTAGAACTCACAGAATTTTCCACAACTAGGCTATTTTTGTACAAAATCTTGGAAAATTTCACCGGTTATTGACTTTATTTAATCTGAATTGATTAGGAATTGTCCAGATTTATCAACTTCCGGATTCTTGATATATCGTATAGAATTCGTCTAGTTTTATTCAATTGAAACAAACTACCGACTTTCATTGGGTTTTTTGTTCGAATAAAGAAAGTGTAAATCGTTTTGAAAACAGCAGATGATTAACAAATCGAATTATTGTTGTTATAACAGAGTAATGAGGAAATTTTACAACTTTCCTCCATAAATTTGCAACATTTCCAATAATTTAGCGGTTTTATAATTGCCAGGAATAGATTGGAATCAATACAGGAATCGTACACAGTTTCCGGTAAAATTTTCGACTTTCTCGAATAAAACAATCATTAGAGATTGCAGATACAAAAGAAATTTCGATGATGTTAACGCATGTTAATTTCACGGCGATTTCTAAAAAGTCCAACCGGGCGGCCGAAGAAAGTTAATTGTCGAGTAGAATTCGATTGAAATTTGACTTACATTACGGCTTTATTTGGAGTAAAACTTGCAAATTAATCCAGATCGAATCACAATCAATCACTTGTAAATTTGGTTGGAGCGTTTATTTTATAATAAACGTACGCGTTTGCTGATATTAGAAACTGAACTGTGGCGGCTTACTCGGCTTCTTGTCATCAGCACACTGACCGACTTTCGAACGAGGTATTCCCGTATATTGTGGCGTTCATGTGCCTCTTCTACCTACAACTGGGTGTTACGGTGAGAGCCAATGACGTCGTCTTCACACTCACACAACCCAACCTGGTGCATCCGGGAGAGCAACCGGAACGTATCGTTACGAAAAAAAACCGATTCGATTACACAAATACTGCTATAAATTCAATTAACATTTCCGATAATTATCGAGTTTATGTAAGTTTATGCTTTGATTGTTCCTGAAGAATTCGTTTATGCCCCGTCCTTCTGTATGCCTTTGTCTCGGTATAATATCGACAAGCTTTCACATCGTATCAGCGATATGGTTAACAATACAATATGAATACAAATTGAATTGGACGTGACCTAACAATTGTATGTTAAATTAGGCTCTATTCATGTTGTAATCAAAATAATCCAAAATTGTATTGTCATTTATAACTTGTAAATAAACCAATGACTCATTATTTTTACCATCCCTTAAATTTTCAAAATTTACAGCGAAATATCTGATCCAACCCCATCAGAGGTAAACGTCCGGATACCTTTGCGATTAAACGGTTCTTCTTCTTTATTATTACTATCTTCGAATAATTTTGTTTTAATGAATAATCACCGGTGCAATAAGTGCGGATTTTCTACAATTTTTTCGTAACAAAACTAACGAGTTCTGCTCGTTTACAATCCAAGTGAAAGACGAGCCTAACAAGAAGAAAAAAATTCTTTTATTACAGCCTTATTACTATTATTAGAAAAATAATTCATAATGGTTTCGTTAATATTCGATTTTTTTCTATCATATCGTTGGAAATCAATCACGATTTCACTTTATGTGTATCTATACAGATGAAATTTCACGATTTTCGGTTTCACAATTGACTGTTGTGATATTTGTAAATGCTAAATTCATTCCACATATTTGGGTGTAAAAAATCGATTGGAAATTCGGCAATTTGATCGTTTTTCGATAAGATTGTGAAAATCGCCTCAAACCAATAGAATTCAAAAAATTCCGATACTCGAGTCAATTTAGCGAAAAAATCAAAAAAATAGCTGTGGTTATATTCGGAAATTTCACTTCTTGCATTTTTCCTCAATGGGGAAGACATAACTACTCAATTTTTATAATTGGAAACTACTAATTAGTTTTTTTTATTATTTTCCGCTTATTTGAAACAGATTAGCATAATTAAGAGTCGTTTTCTAATAAAATAAACATACAGTAACACTTCGAAAAAGGTCAGATTTCTGTTCTTCGTTTTGTTAACGTTTATTTGAAGCCAAATGGAGAAAACAGCAGGAAATTAAACTAATCGAAAAAATGCTGAAATCACGCCGAAATTGCCCAATCTGATGCTATATTCGTTGTGAAAATGGTGTGGAAAGCGGCTCAAATGGAAAACTGTATTAGAAACAATAAGGTGTGGAAATGAAATTAAGATGGAGGCGTTAATGATACCATTGCACAAGATTATTGTCTTCTTTGTTCCAGTTTTGGCTCAACAAATGGTCCTTTCGAATTTTCTACGTTTCACATTGGCGTGAGATTTCAGGAGTATCTTCGATAATATTGGTCTTAATTTTGGATTATTTCAGGACGCAAATTTTGTGGTGTAGAAACTAATTTGTTACTCTACCGGTCTGAAATTGAAAAATTTAGCAAAAATAGGAAATTCGCTGAAAGATTGCTGGGAATGCTGAAAATTGAAATAAACACAAGATTGTCTTCTTTATTAGAATTTTAACTCAATAAATGGTCTCTTCGAATTTTCACCATTTCGAGAGACATTTCAGGCGTTTTTGGAGTTTGTCAAAATAAATTAAAATTAGGCCATTCTATTTAGTTTTCTCCATTGATAGATTCAACTATTGGCCTGAATTATTTCAGGAGAATCTTCGATAATATTGATCTTAATATGGAATCCTTTCAGAAATTAGTTCCCTAATTCTCTGTTAGCTACTGAAAATCTTTTCTTCTTGTCTGAAATTGTGAGATTTTGCAAAAATAGGATATTAGCTGAAAGATTGTTGGGAGCGCTGAAAATTCTG